>JACVVK020000015.1:170000-255000 GCA_018292915.2 Batillaria attramentaria | reverse complement strand
AGGGCAGAGTAAATCAGTAATAAGTTTTAAAATAGGTGGGTTTTGAGGCAGTGTTTGAAGCTGGCACTGGACTCTGTGTGTCTAAGTGATTTAGGAAGTTGGTCCCAAAGAGCTGCAGCCTGAAAGGAAAAGGATCTCTGACCATATGTTTTAGTTCTTACTGAGGGGGTGCACAGAACTTTAATGGCCAAAACTTGCCATCCCCGTATTGCAGATGTTGATTGAATGGGCCATTTCCATATTAATTTTACTCAGCCAGCTTATGTGTGGGAACAGTTTCGCTTTGGGAGTGCGCCTGTACGCTCGAAATACTCTGTCTTGATGATTAGTACAGCTCTTAATGCGATACAATGTTGTTTTTGAGCTAGCGGTCGAACTTTCTATTTCGGCGACGATCTCCCTCGGCGTGTAAGCAGCGGCAGTGAGTACGCTTCTATTGGCTAAGGGCCAGCATTAGAGACGCTGTCACTGTGCAGGTGTATAAGTGGTATGATGATAGACACCACGATAGCAAGTCAGAATGATCTGCGAGCAATAAAATCATACATATTGTATTAAGTCGCAGAATTTCACAAATCTGTCTTTCAAGAGCTAGAATTATAGAAACCGGCATCAGATGGTTCGGAAGCTGAGGAAAAGTTTCTTATACATGAGGATGAGGCTGCGCGCGATAGTATGCTGCTGCTATGGAGGTCCGTGTTGTCCTGCGATTTTTCTGTCAAGTTGTCTGCTTTCGTCTGATTTTCTTTTGATGTCGTACTCGCTTGAATTATTTCTCATATCTGGATTCGTTGAAGAACTTTCTGCACGAACTGCAGCAAGGATACACATAACCAAAACACAGTTTGCTCCCTTTTGTTACCTCGCTTTTTTCTGCCTCTCTCGAGTTTGGGGGGGGGGGGGTTGTTTTGTCTCTACGTATGAAAATTGGACTTTGCACCGAGTGTGTACTGAGCTTGTGTTATGTTAGGACATTTACTGTACTCTAGATTTTGTAAAGCCGTTATTTTTGTTGTTCTTGTTTTGTTTTTGGTTTGGTTTGGTTTGTTGTTGGGTCTTTCCTTTTTGTTGTTGTTGGTTTTGTTTTTGTTTTGTTTTTGTTTTTATGTTGTTTCCGAAGTAATGGAAACAACATCATAGGACGGGCTAAATTTTCCACGTTCATGGGCAAGCATCTGTGGTACAAACGCACGTCACTGCCGATCTCCCGCAGAGACGATTATGCAAGTGTAACTCTGACAATGACGTAAGAAAACGTGCGTCATCGATGCTGGCATGTATGGTGCGCCGA
The DNA here is from genome assembly GCA_018292915.2 of Batillaria attramentaria. Classification (NCBI taxonomy): domain Eukaryota; kingdom Metazoa; phylum Mollusca; class Gastropoda; family Batillariidae; genus Batillaria; species Batillaria attramentaria. Next base: position 253,709 of record JACVVK020000015.1, on the reverse strand, counting down.
ACGCGCTTCTCCTCCTCCTGAGTGCCGTCTGTGTGGATGTGTGTGTGTGTGTGTGTGTGTGTGTGTGTGTGTGTGTGAATTGTGTCCGGGCCCGTTTCTTCGAAAATACTGAACCGAATGGCTTCAAATTTGGGGTATCCAAATATATCAAAATGTTACATTAGAGGAACCAAGCGTGTGATGATTGCTTAAGTGATTTGGGAGTTATCGCCCTTTTGAGACAAGTTGGTTGTCTTTCGTTTACAGGCGTAATATTTATTTAAATCACTCAATTGTTTGGCAGTAGATAGCTTGAATACGGACTCTGAACAGAGTCACTACTAGAAAATGGTCGCTCTTATAGTTTTCATGTAAACCGAGCCTGAGTTGACATTGCATGTGAGCCCAGTTCAGATGCCTATTTTTCCGAAAATACTGAAGTGATCGATTTCAAATTTGGGGTTTCTAAATGAATCAAGATTGTTGAATAGAAGGCCCGATCCAGGTACGATTGCACACATGATTTGCGAGTTATCGCCCTTTTCCAAAAAGTGGCTTTCTGGCGTTTAAAGGCGTAATATTTACCTAAACCACTCCATTTTTTGGACATAGATAGCATGAATACGGACTGAATGCAGTGCAACGTCTGTTTAGCGGGGTAGCTCTTTGAATAAAATACCATGTGTTGTGAATTCACTTGCGTCCTACCTTGCCAGGATTCCACGTCGATGTACCACGAAAGAAAAACAAACACCACGCAACGCGTGCCTCTTCTTGAGGTCGGCTATTGTATATAGATGTTGTGTGCAGTGGGTAGGCGGTGAGCTTGGCTTCACACACCCACCTTACCCGCAAAGTTCAAGCGCCTATGAATAGCAAGTGCTGTACTGTGTTGAAAATTAGCGAGGCGTGACTATCCATTTGAAAGCTATTTGAGTAGCAAGCTTATCACAGGGGGTCGTGGGGGTGGGTGGGGGTAGGCAATACGGCGGAGGGTTTCACTCGTGCTACAACAGCTCAGAAGATTTGAAGACGATTGCCCTAAGGAAAGACAGATTATCTGAAATAATTATAAATAGCCCTCGTCTTTTGGCCCCTACATTGCAGCGTTTTTCGCTGTTGTTGTTTTTTTTAAATATTATTTTTCTGGATGTTGTTGTTTATTTGCTTGTTTCTTGCGGGGGGGGGGGGGGTGATGGTGTGTGTGTAGGGGAGGGGGAGGGGTTCTGGGCTTTTGCTGATGTTGTTTTGCTTTTTTGTGTTTGTCTTTTGACATACGACCCTTCCCTTCGCACAGACAAAGCGAAATCCAATACAGAGTAGCATCAAGTGTTTCTGAGTTCAAGCGTGAGTAGCACCGGACACACTCCTTGAATTTCGGTTTGTTCATGTGGAATTAAGGGACCATTTGTCAAAAAAAAAAAAAAAAAAAAAACAGTTTCACTGATTAACGCGTAAACCTAGAGTGAAGACGTGCGCGTGCTCATATTTCAAACATATTGCACCACCTGAGAGGTACATGTATCGCCGCCCAAACCATTGATTCGAAGCAGCAGCAGGAAGAACTCCGCCATCTTGATTACCCCCGCGTTATGGGAGACTGGGTCAGTGTCCTATCATGACAATGTCTAATGTGTGACTTAGACTGCCACTGTCACCGAGAGCTAGGCTGGATCATGCTTAGTTCGGGTAACCCATGAGTGATCGGGGAAGTCACATCTTGGTATGTCATGATTGCTGGTTTTTATGTTGTTTCAATAGCAATGGAAACAACATCATAGGACGGGCTAAATTTTCCACGTTCATGGGCAAGCATCTGTGGTACAAACGCACGTCACTGCCGATCTCCCGCAGAGACGATTATGCAAGTGTAACTCTGACAATGACGTAAGAAAACGTGCGTCATCGATGCTGGCATGTATGGTGCACCGAACGCGCTTCTCCTCCTCCTGAGTGCCGTCTGTGTGGATGTGTGTGTGTGTGTGTGTGTGTGTGTGTGTGTGTGTGAATTGTGTCCGGGCCCGTTTCTTCGAAAATACTGAACCGAATGGCTTCAAATTTGGGGTATCCAAATATATCAAAATGTTACATTAGAGGAACCAAGCGTGTGATGATTGCTTAAGTGATTTGGGAGTTATCGCCCTTTTGAGACAAGTTGGTTGTCTTTCGTTTACAGGCGTAATATTTATTTAAATCACTCAATTGTTTGGCAGTAGATAGCTTGAATACGGACTCTGAACAGAGTCACTACTAGTAAAATGGTCGCTCTTATAGTTTTCATGTAAACCGAGCCTGAGTTGACATTGCATGTGAACCCAGTTCAGATGCCTATTTTTCCGAAAATACTGAACCGATCGATTTCAAATTTGGGGTTTCTAAATGAATCAAGATTGTTGAATAGAAGGCCCGATCCAGGTACGATTGCACACATGATTTGCGAGTTATCGCCCTTTTCCAAAAAAGTGGCTTTCTGGCGTTTAAAGGCGTAATATTTACCTAAACCACTCCATTCTTTGGACATAGATAGCATGAATACGGACTCTCAACTGAGTGAATTTTGGAGGTTGTCGCTTTTATACTTTTGGCGTAAGCCGTACCTGATGGAAGTGCTGGTGAACACACTTTAGATCTCAAAATCGCTCCTACTATACATAGATAATGAGCCTGGGGTGCCATAAAAAATATACAAAAAAATTAGAAAAATTCACTGCAGCCGTTATCGTCAGTTGACGCGAAAATTTGTACTCAAAGCACATTTCCTCTACACAAGCCACACGCCTCACAAACATCGCAGAAAAGGCACACGCGCACTGACGCAAAACTGTATCAGCGTCAGTTTGCCGACGTCATGTTTGATTGACGTGATGCTGGCATTTCTTGGGGGTGTGTCGTCACTTTTCGGAAGTTCTCTATTTGTAAATAAAAGCGACATAAAAGGGACAGAAACCACTTAACTTTGACACGGGACGGCACAGGTCGACGTTTCGGCTTTCGCCTTCTTCAGGACATAAACAAATCATTTGTTTATGTCCTGAAGAAGGCGAAAGCCGAAACGTCGACCTGTGCCGTCCCTTGTCAAAGTTAAGTGGTTTCTGTCCCTTTTATGTCGCTTTTATTTGCTTAACTTGTAACCACTTCGCAGTCATTACCGTTTCCGTCTCTATTTGTAGACGGGGAAAGCGGGAGTTTCATTGATGTAGTGAGCTTTGTTTTTCCCACTGACTCACACTCAATAGCATAGTAGAGTGAGAGAACACCACATAGGTCTCAATGGAGCACATGCACAAACGCGGCTCGCGCAAGTCTGTGTGCGTGCGTGCGTGCGTGCGCGCGCGCGCGCGTATGTCTGTGTGTGTCTGTGTGCGCGCGCGCGCAGCAGACATAACACATAGTGAAAAAACGTTCGCCGCGCAGACTTGTCTGTTAAACACATTGAGCCGGTATAAATTCGATCTTTACACTGCGCCGCAGCAACACTTTAATTTTCATGGGGCTGCTTTCATTTCAAGAATTGTATCCGAGTCAAAGTTATTACGTCAAATGTATTATGCGTCATCCCAATGAGGAAAATGTCATAGATTTCAAAGAAAACAACTTGACGTCTCTCTTCCAAAACCAAGATTGGTCTGACAAGCCCGGTCAGTTGTTTCCATTCACAGAGTGTGTGTGTGTGTGTGTGTGTGTGTGTGTGTGTGTGTGTGTGTGTGTGTGTGTGTGTGTCCTCCCGAATACATGGCATTACAAAAGAACGACCGTGACGACAGCAGGTGATTAAATGGAAACAACATATTGGGCTGGTGGCCATCTTGTTGTTTTTTGTTTTGTTTGCGTTTTGGTTGTTATTGTTGTTGTTTTTTTGTTTTGTTTTGTTTTGGGATTGTTTGTTTGTTTGTTTGATGGGGGGGGGGGGGCACTTTTATCTTGAAAAAAAATGAAAAAAATGTTCTTGATTCTACCTGTACTTGAGTTATCATGTGTGTGTGTGTGTGTGTGTGTGTGTGTGTGTGTGTGTGTGTGTGTGTGTGAAGGGGGGGGGGGGAGGAGCACTTGGGTACTTCCTTGGTGTCCTGGACTGTCAATACAGTCGACTCTGGACGTGTACGAGGGCCTCTCATTATGTTTTGCAACCTGGACGAACTAATGACGTCACTACTTTTCTGTTTACATCACATCGTAGACCAGTTTCATTATACTTATGAAAACAAAAATTACTTGATTCCGTACAACCATTTATATTCCATGCGACAAAATGTGCAGTAAGAGTGACTGGTCTTTAGCCAGCAGTGTTGACCTTTCTGGAAGGGATTTTCGAGCCATGGTGTACGAGGGCTGTTCAAATATTATTGGGAATGCTGCCATTACTCACGTGTCTTGCATCGGATCGACTCCAAACTTCTACATCCCCTCGAAGTATTCACCCTTGACCCGAATGCATGTTTCCAGTCTTGTTCGCCACATGTGAAGCGCCCTCTGGTACTCTTCCCTCGGGATACCCTCGAGCTCTGATTTCACGGCTTTTGAGAGGTCTTGGATTCGATCAAACTTGCGTCCAGCGAGTCGCTCTTTCAAGATAGGAAAGAGCCAGAAGTCACACGGTGCCAAGTCCGGACTGTAGGGGGGATGGGCCAAGACTTTGATCTCTCTTTCCTCTAGGAAGGTCGTGGTGATCTTGGCTTTGTGGGGGGCTGCATTATCATGCAGCATTAAGGTCCTTGAGGTTCCAAGGGTTGGGCGCTGCTCGCAGATCGCATCCACCACTTTCCGGGGCACCACTTTGGTATAGTACGTGGCAGTGATGGAAGCCTTCGCCGGAAGACTATCAAAAGCCACGACGCCTTGGGTGCTGAAAAAAAATAGAGAAAAAACGCTTCCGGCTCTGAAATCCTGGCCTCAGGACAACTGGTCGGTCTCCATCTGGGCCTACCCACGCCCGGTTGCAGCGTTTGTTGGGGATGCCGTAAAACGTGAGCCAAGATTCATCACCGGTCACTATGTCACACAGGCGTTTTGGTCCATTTGGCTCAAAATCTTGAAGCAGTTGGCGTGAGCAATCAACCCGCCGTTTCTTTTGTTCGTCAGTTAAGAGATGGGGTACCCATCTTGCAGCCAAGTTTCTCATTTGAAGATCTTCATGCAGAATGCTCTGTATGGTGCCGACAGAGAGGTCACATGCTTTACTCAACTCGCGTATGGTCGAATGTGGATCTTCGTCAATCAGGCTTTTCACAAGGGCAATGTTTCTTTCGTTCCGAGCTGAGAGTGGACGGCCAGGACTAGTACCTGAGCTTGAAGGCCCTTGTTCAGTTAGAAAAGCTTCGACCCATCTGTAAACTGTGCTCTTACCGACACACTTGGCTCCAAAAACAGCTTGCAAATCTTGAAGGATTTTCTTGCCATTGTTTCCGAGTTTTAGCCTCATGAATGTGTAGAAGCGAAAATGCTCATTCTCGGCGTCCATGGTTTTCTGGCTCAGCAGTTTGGATGAGGATTTTAATGAGGTCATACTCTAAAATGCGTCATGATGTCATCATTCTTTTCTGCATGTTTATAGGGCTTGAGCCAGATTTTCTTTTGGTATAAAATTATTTTCTGTGCGATGTTTACTTATAATATGGCAGGCCCATTCCCATTAATATTTGAACAGCCCTCGTATTGTGACTACTGCAGGGGAAAATCTTTTCAGGGCTGTTTTCAAAGTTTAAAACACTGTATTGGAGATCAATCTCCGTCCAAAGCCACTGGTTTTAGGTGGTTCCGACGGTTCATGTCTGGCCAGACAACAGTTGAAGACGATGACCGTTGTGGTCGAATGGCAACGACCGTTACCCCAGAAAACGTCTCTAGGGTAGAATCCCTAATTAAGAAGGACCCAAAAATGGTGTACGCTGTAACACAGGATATCATGAAGATTTCATCGGGAAATCTCGTTTGCATCCATCACGACTGCCTTGGCGTAGGGAAACGTTGTACCCGTTGGGTCCCCTACAAACTGACTGAAGAGCAGAAGCGGGGTAGGGTGAACTGGTGCACCCACATGCTAAGAAAATTTGACGGAGGAAGGTCCCCTCGGGTCTGGGAGATCGTAACAGGAGACGAAACCTGGGTATACCAATACGACCCCGAAACGAAGCAACACTCGGCGGTGTGGGTCTTCCCAGGTGAGAACCCACATGTGAACTTCAAAAGAAACAGAAGTGCTTCCAAACAAATGATGGCCTGTTTCTTTTCAAAATCTGGCCACTTTGCCACCATACTGCTTGAGGACAGAAAGACGGTTACGGCTGACTGGTATGTTAACCACTGTTTGCCTAAAGTCTTCCAGGCATGGTGCAAACAGCGTCCCCGAGCGGGTGTCCGTGGTCTACTGCTTCATCATGAAAGTGCCAGCGCGCACATAGTAGCTGCAACTCTAGACTGTCTAGCCGAAAATAATGTTCAGCTGGTTACCCACCCACCATCTTCCCCTGGCTTATTCCCCTGTAACTGTTTTTTGCTTCCTTCCGTTAAGAGGCAGTTGAAGGGAAAGCGGTTTCGAAGTGCAGAAGATGCCCGAGCATTGTTCGAGGGCGTCATTTTGGACCTACCCCAGTCAACGTGGTCGGGTGTCATGGACAGCTGGTTTGAGGCGATGGCAAATTGTGTACAGGCTGATGGGAGGTTCTTCTAAAACCTTGAGTAGACAGACTGGTTGCAAGTGTTCTTGAAAAGCCATGTTGCAAAATATAATGAGTGGCCCTCGTAACTTTACACGCGTGTAGAGCTCGCGTTCAGATATTCCCTCGTATATAAATCTGAACTGGGATATGCCTACTTGAGCGCGTGTATCTTAGCTTCATGAATACCAGCCCAGTTTCGTCTGAATAAACAATTCAAGAGGCACGCGTGAGTGGAACCGGCCACGCAGTATTGATTTCGACCTTGAAACGCAGTATGTTGCCATACTACACTTATCATGAAAGTATCAATTGACTGTGATATCACTTCCATCAGTCATAAATAAACAGGGTGTGTTGAAACAGCTGTCGTCCGGGTTTCATGCACAGCTGCGGTGAAAGGTTTAAAAAAAAACATACATAGCAGCTTTCATGAACAGTTGAACACTACAAAATAGCGACATAAGGAGAGACACTAAAGAGGCAGCGTGGACCGTAAAATTTCAATGCAGACTGATGATGATGATGACGACGACGACAACGACGACGATGATGATGATGATTATGATGCATGCTTCTACATGATGCATGCTTCTACTCACGATACGTGTGGTACGTATCAACATTAAAGCTGTATATGAACAATGACGCTATTCCATGCATATGCCACATCAAAAAACAACAACAAAAACCAAGATTTACAAACAACAACACAAAACGTTCTGCAAAAGCAGCTTGTGCCCATACCTGCGCCCAACTCCCCTCCCCTCCCCTCCCCTTTACAAACACACACACACACACACACACACACACACACACACACACACACACACACACACACACACACACACACACACACACATACGCACATTCACACACACACACACACACAAACACAAACACATACACACACACACACACACACACACACACACACACACACACACACAAACTATCGAAAAGGACACCCAAATGGCAAGACCAGGAAGTCTGACAGCTGCTCTTTCCATGACTTGGTTTAGTAATACCACGAAGGTCAGGATTATGCGTGTGTCATGTCGTGACGGCGTGGACGAGTCCCTGCAAATCGGACAAAGAAACAATTAGAAGCAACACAGAGAGGATCCCAGCCCCCGCTCTCGCGGGCTTTCAAGCTTGCAACTCCAGCTCCTTCCCTTGGCTCACCGCAAATAGTCAGGGTCTGCTGCCAACAAGACTTTCAAGCGGAACCTCAAGACGCATCTCTTGTCAGTTTGGGTTTTTGTTGTTGTTGTTTTTTGGTTGTTGTTTTTTTTTTTTTGTCTCGGAGGGGGGGGGGGGTGCTTTTGTTTTCTGTTTTGTTCTGCTTTCTTTTTGTTTGTTGATGTTTTGGTTTTGGGTTTGGTTTTTCTCGGGGGGGGGGGGGTAGGTGGAGGGTTGTTTGTTTTGTTTGTTTTGTTTTGTGTTGTCGTCGTTGTTAAGTTTCTTCTTTTTTCTCGTTTTGTTTTCTTTTTCGTTTTAGAAAGGGGGTGCGGGGTGGGGAGGGTTGTGCTCGCCATCCTTATTTCTTTTCTCAACCCCCCCCCCCCACCCCACTCTCTCTCTCTCTCTCTCTCTCTCTCTCTCTCTCTCTCTCTCTCTCTCTCTTCAAAAGCATGACTGAGTATGCAGTCAGCTTGGGCGTTTTTGCCTTTCATACAGGTGGTCATCGATCATCATCATCATCATCATCACCATCATTACTAATGAAACCCTCCTGATTCGTGCTCGGATAATAATGTGTGGATTATTGTCAACACATTATTATCATTTTTATCATGATAACAATAATAATAATGATTAGCCTGAATTTGACAATAAATTTTGCAATTCTAATACTCCAAAACTTACATTGCAGAACTGACCCATCGCAACTCGTGATTTCAATGTGTTCATGCCCACTGTGTGAGAGGATGCGTGTGATTCACGGTAGCGTGCGTGTTTGGTTCAGTAGTAGTAGTGTAGTAGTAGGAGTAGGAGTAATATGCTGTCTTCTGAGACTATGAATGAAGCAGTTAAACCGTAGTCAATTTTGCTGTCGTTGCCAGCGGTGGCTAAGTCTCCTGGTGGGGCCACCAAAGCCGTACAGGCCAGAGGCCTGACAAAGTGCGATCCACTGGTCCTCCAGGTTATGGGTTAGGCACTGGGCTGTTTGCTATATCAGTAGTCTTTTTTGTCAATGCCTTGTTATCTTTCTTACTTACGCATGCTTTGCTTTGTTTGATTGTGTTTTATTTCTGTTGCTGTGGTCTTTTGGGTTTATGTTTTTGTTTATAGTTTTGTTTTGTTTTTGTTTTTCTTTCTTTTTTTTGTGTGTTCTTATTTTTGTTCTGTTTGCTATATCAGTAGTCTTTTTGTCAATGCCTTGTTTTCTTTCTTACTTACGCATGCTTTGCTTTGTTTGATTGTGTTTTATTTCTGTTGCTGTAGTCTTTTCGGTTTATGTTTTTGTTTATAGTTTTGTTTTGTTTTTCTTTCTTTCTTTTTTTCTTCTCTCTCTCTCTCTCTCTCTCTCTCTCTCTCTCTCCGTCTTCTTCACATGCCCCCAGAGGGTTTTGAAGAATGAATAAATAAACGAAACGAAACCAAGTCCCAAAAAAGTCTTGTTTCAAAAACGCCAACGAGAATTTCAAGGGATGTTTCAGTCCTCGGAGAGGATGGATCTCCAACTGGACACCTGGATACAGCTGGAGAGACTGTTCCAGGGTCGGGAGGCCTGGACAGTTCTCATCGGTGGCCTATGTCCCAGAAAGGACAAAAGGCGAGAGTGGGTGAGCGAGTGCGATTACAGATGATGCGTTTTCCCGCAAAGTCGTGTATATGCATTATCACCGGGTACGGCCCTCAACTACACACTTGTGTTGGTGACGATGCGGAAGTGTATCACAAATTAATGACTATTGAAAGTGATGAAACTGACACAGGAAATTTTTTTTTTTTTTATTAATTCAGAATCAGTTGCTAGACACACCTTTCCGCCATAGACAAAGGTACAGTGCGCACGCACGCACGCACGCACGCACGCACGCACGCACGCGTGCACGCACACACACACACACACACACACACACACACACACACACACACACACACACACACAAGCTGCTTGCAATGTGATAATATCGTTTTGCGAGCACATCAATATTACATATTGTTCATGCGTATTCATGAATATCGCTGCATGCTGCCCGCAACGCAACATGTCACAACGCAAGGCAAACACTGACGCCTGACTGACGAAATTTAGTCCGGCGTACCACAGGGTGAGTAATCAGCGAAACCAATTGTTCTCTCAAAGGGTGCAAGTAGAGCTGGTCGGGAGTTTTTCCTGTGCAACTCCTGCTGAGCCGGGACAGCCGAATGATAGAGCGTTGGCCCTTCAGTGCTCTGGTCGCGAGTTCGAATCCCAGCTGGGGCCAAATACTGGTGCTGGACATTTTCTCGTCGCCCCCGTCTTTAATACCACCCGTACGTGGAGGTAAAGGGCGACAATCTCGCATTTCGGCATGCACTGAGATGAACACCGACCGTGCATTTCGGCGAACGTGGTGCATAGTGTTATATCCTTTTAGAGACACCGCCTTTTTTTTCTTCTTTTTTTTTCTCAAAAATTTACATGAGCAGTTGGGTGGGTGGGTGTTTGGGAGTTTAACGCCCTTTTCCACCACATACGGGTGATATCAAAGACGGAGCAACGATGAAAACGCCAGCACAAATACTTGGCCCCAACCGGGATACCAACTCACGACCCGAGCATTAGAAGTCCAACGCTCTACCATTCGGCCACCCCGGCTCCCCACATGAGTAGTTGGAGCAAAACAAATAAACAAAAACAAAACTACATCCAATTTGCTACCATTTTAAAAAAAAAGAGTAACTGGGTGCTTTTGTTCAGAAGTTACAAGAGATTAAACACTAGAGGTGTACAGATGCTGCAGTCAGTCAGAAAACACCCGGCGCTGAACAGTGCTGCACCGTTTTCGAGACCTTGTGGGGTCTAATATTAGATAAATACGATTTTTTTAAAGTCTGTAGTCGGGGAGCCGGGGTGGCCGAATGGTAGAGCGTTGGGCTCTCAATGCTCGGGTCGTGAGTTCGAATCCCGCCGGCTGGGGCCAAATATTTGTGCTGGCCTTTTTTCTCATTGCCCCGTCTTTGATATCACCCTTATTTGGTGGAAAAGGACGTTAAACTCCCAAACACGCACCCACCTACCCTTAAAGTCTATAGTCTATTGTAGAACAGGTTGGGATTCGACAAAGGTTCTAAATATAAGCACCAACCTACGTCGTCTGGCTGGTCCTCAGTCCGCGACCAAATGACGTCGTCTGCTCAGTACGTGGTACACTGCTAGAACAAATTACGTACCGGCCAGTCATCACAGTGGTTTCAGATGCCATATTGTGACCCAGATGACTGATTCTGGTACATTTTCGTTTCGTTTATTTATTCATTCTTCAAGACCCTCTGGGGGCATGTGAAGAAGACGAAGAGAGAGAGAGAGAGAAAAAAAAAGAAAGAAAGAAAAACAAAACAAAACAAAACTATAAACAAAAACATAAACCGAAAAGACTACAGCAACAGAAATAAAACACAATCAAACAAAGCAAAGCATGGGTAAGTAAGAAAGAAAACAAGGCATTGACAAAAAAGACTGCTGATATAGCAAACAGAACAAAAATAAGAACACACACACAAAAAATATACAGACTCGTTTACACAGTCAGCGCATTAGATGAAATGCTTTCCACGCTGTGTCCGTATCCTTTTGTTGTTGAGGAACGACTCCCCTAACACCCCCCCCCCCCCCCCCCTCCCAGGGCCCGTATGTAATAGTCGAGGTTAGAGCTTTTAGCCCCGGGTTAGAGTCTAACCTCCAACTAAACTAGCTCTAGGGTTAAATTTTCTGTTGTTTTTTTGTTTCAAATCAAGAAGCGGGCCCATTCCAGCAAGGTGCCTAAGCCATTATAGAAGGATTTTTTCCTTCCTTTCTTCGCTTCCTTTTGTATTTAATCTTGCTTTGGGGTTTCTTTTGTCCTAGTCTGTGGGTTAAATTAACCTCGACTTTTACATGCGGGCGCTGGTAAACATTCGGTATTACTCTTCACTGGATTTCGATTTGTCAGTGTGAAAAAAGGGTCGTTTACGAACAACAATAACAACAAAAACAACAACAACAGCAACAGCAAACCGATTAAAACGATTAGAACTTGAGAAATGTGACCCTTCCTGAGACCAATCATCACCTAGGGGGGGTGGGGGGGGTGGGGTGAGTGTTTATCGTCCTTTTCCACATCATACGGGTGATATCAAGGACGGGGGATCGACGAAAAAGCCAGCACAAATATCCGGCCCCAGCCTCAGACTCAGACTCAGACTCAGACATAGTTTATTGTTGTTTAGGCCTTGGCCTATATCAACACGTCTCACAAGTTGTGATGCATTACATACATAGATGAAATGATACAAGAATGACTAAATTTAGCACTTCATCACAACATTGCGAGAACTGGGACCCTGCGAGAAAAGGACCCATTTTCATCAGAAGAAAAAAAAACCACAACAACTACTGGGCACATAAATTAAGCACAAAAGGCTCAGGAAGCTGGCTACACCAAGCCCACCAACCTGGCGGGAGCAACACATGTAAACATTTACTGTTGGAAACTTGCTTTTCTTCTGATCTGGAAGCTTTTCAGTAGGAACCACGCCAACTGTCGTATAGTACTTTCATTTTTACATGACATGACTTGACTAAATCTAAATCAGCCGGGATACGAACTCACGACCCGAGCATTAGAAGTCCAACGCTCTACCATTCGGCCACCCCGACACCCCCCCCCCCCCCCCCCCCCCCACCCCCAGTCATCACCAAACCAGTTGAATCGAAGTAGCACAGGGCATAACTCCCCGCCGTCTTGGCTAACCGTCGAGTCTCGGTCCGTGCAGACTGAGCTACACGCTAAATTAGCGCTGTACCTCGCGTATCACATGAAAACAGACAGCTCTTCATTCGGTTGACACAGGACGTGCGTACGTTTTGTTCAGTGCAGATTTCACGTCGCTTTGGAGTGTCTCTCTTCACGTGGAGTGTCTTTTCGAGGTTGATCAGAGTAAGTTTGCTTTCCCTCTGCATCAACTTCCGCATGTACAGACACTTATTCATGCACAGTGGTGCTTTTGCTGACAATCGATTTTTGTTTGTCTATTGTATTTTATTTTAATGAGCTACATTTTGTCCATACCGGGGCAGCTCAGTCATGAGCATTTTGGATTGTTTTCAAACTTCGATGTCCTCTTGAAAATAATGCCATCATTGACCAATTTGTCGAAACGCTGAAAGTTTTAGAATCATTACACGTTCTTACAAGGGGGGACGTTATACAGAAGGAGATAGCTCGGGGACATGTTTCGCGTACGCAAGATTCACCTCGGACACTTTTCGCTCACTCAGTCAATCGTGCGTGCTATGACTCGTGTAAACTTGCGAAGAGTGTGCGGGTAAATGATCCTCGTTGCACATGCTGACCGTTTTGTTGTTGCTGCTGCTGCTGATGTTGTTGTTGATGTTGTTGTTGTTGTTGATGTTTTGTTGCTGCTGCTGTTGTGCGTCAGTGACCAACACCTCCTACCAACCTCCGCCTGACACACTGTCACCTCCCCCCCCCCCCCCACCTTCTCCCTCACCACTCTTACCCCGGGGTGCCGGGGTGGCCGAATGGCCGGTAGAGCGTTGGACTTCCAATTCTCGGCTCTAAGTTCGAATCCCGGATGGGGCCAAATAATTATTTGTGCTGGATTTTTCATCGTTACCCTGTCTTTGATATCACCCGTATGTGGTGAAAAAGGACGTTAAACTCCCAAACACCCACCCACTCCAACCCCTCTTACCCCTTACCGCCCTCCGTAACGTGGTGGAAAAGGACGCTAAACCCCCAAACACCCACCCCACCCACCCGCCCACCCTTACCGTCTCCGACCATCCACGTCTTAGAAATAAATAAACAGTCTAGACTACGCGAAGAGTACATGCAGTTACACGCCGCATCGCGCCTGAGAATTTGAACGAATAAATCACCACCATGGTTAGGTGCACGGCGACACAAGCAATTGGATACCCTATTATCAGGCGGGCAGCCGGGCCTCACAAGACTCAGACTGCGAACATGTACGTTTGAGGTGAGAGCCGGATCGACTGTCTTTCGGAAAGCGGGCCGAAGGACACAAATACACAGGGCCTCAAAATGCCTAGAATATTATATTCCCCATTAGCCTCGGGCATCTATAGTCATCCTTAAAAATGCTTCAGTCTCATGAACAGACCATTCAAAGGCACGAAACTGACAAGAGTTTTTAAAAAAATTGAATGTCTCCTTCCCGCTCAGGCCTCACTGGAGTAATGCATGTCTACTTTCTGTTTAGGCCAGAGAACCAGTTCACACAAGTCCGCTCGCCTCACATGTGCTCGGCCTCTGTACAAAAAGTCCCAGTTTCACTGGCAGCTTTTTTGTGACCGCCTGGCATGCACCTTGACCTACAAAAATCACCAAAATCACGCTTTTTCGTGACAAGGAAATCACTGCAGACTAGCATACTCGCCAAACAGGGTAACCCAAATAAGCGCCAAACATGACCCCACGGTCAATTTGTGACATCCTTGCGCCACAAACACGGGATGTAAGGTCGTAGATTGAAAAAGTCCCATGACACAACGATTTACGATGAGTAAGCATACATGGTTGGCGAAAAACAGTTTGTTTTGTTTTTTTGCAGAAAAAATCGCTTACTTCTCTGCAAACACGCCCCCGACTTTTCTAGAAACAAACTCTTTTATCGTGTCGTCCCTCGATAAAGAGAAAATTTGAAAACGCTGAAAACCATTCTACGATCTAAATGACTGAAAAACCTTTCTAAACCAGAACAGTTAAAGCATGTACAGTTTGAAGCGATTTATACTAAGATTTGTAAGAGTTTTTTTCCTGTTTGTGTTTGTTTGCTTTTCCTTGTTTGTGTGTGTGTTTGGTTGTTGTTGGGTTGGTTGTTTTTATTTGTTGTTGTTGTTTTGTTCTTTTGTGTGTGTGTGTGTGTGTGTGTGTGTGTGTGTGTGTGTGTGTGTGTGTGTGTGTGTGTGTGTGTGTGTGTGTGTGTGTGTGTGTAATTGCATGGCATTTTGGGTTGTTTGTTTATTCGTGCAGATTGCTAATATAAAAAACAAACAAACTTCTGTTCATTACACTCATCTTTATATTAGGGTAGCCGGGGTGGCCGAATGGTCGAGCGTTGGACTTTCAATGCTCGGGTCGTGAGTTCGAATCCCGGCTGGGGCCAAATATTTGTGCTGGCCTTTTTCTCATGCCCCGTCTTTGATATCACCCTTACGTGGTGGAAAAGGACGTTAAACTCCCAAATACCCACTGTCACGGATGCGTGACTTAGGGTAAACCATGCGCCGGTAAGATTTCCGTATGACGGGTTGGTATGATTTCCGTATGCATCGTAACTATGTACTGTGTGGCACACGTGCCTTATTTTCTACACGGGCCACGCATGTATCCCTTAGTCAAGGTTTTACACGGGACCATCGCGTGCACGTTAAAACGTTCTAGGACTGAGCGCTCTTAGATATAATTACTTATATCTTTTATATCTTAGGTATAGTATTTATTGCCTTGATTTCACCGTTTCTTCTTGATATCATTGGTATTGTAACTGCACTGTTGACGTGTTATGCGATGACTGTTTGTCTTGACAATAATATTGTGGTGGTGTGAATCCCCGCACGTCTCAGTGTCAGTTACTGTCGTGCGACTGCGTGTGAGTGAGAGTTAAGAAAGAGCACGCACCTCTTACACCTACACGTTGCAGCACACACGGTCGTGACACCCACCCATCCACCTATCTTTATATATCTATAGCACCTTTTGTCGCTGAGTATGATGACTCACATGCAGGTCACCCATGCGCAAAGGCTGCAGAGTTTGCAAAACAAGATGTATGATAAGGGTGTTTTTGTTTTGTTTTGTTTTCTGTTCTTTATGACGGTGTCTGAGTTTCGTTTATCTCTAAACTGAACAGGCTGCAGCTTGTACCCAAAGGCCCGAAAGGGGAAAAAGGTTCAGACTGTTGTCGTATTGTAACAATCGAGCTGGTAAAATATTTGGGGAAATGGTTTGATGCAGCAGGGTATCAAATTAGCTTTCTTGGTCTGAACGCGAACAGAAAGACAAACAGCAGAGAAGCAAACAAACACACAAACACCATTTAGGTAGAGTTCATAGATTTTACTGTTGTTGTTGGTTGGTTGGTTGGTTGGTTTATTTGCGTGTGTGTGTGTGTGTGTGTGTGTGTGTGTGTGTGTGTGTGTGTGTGTGTGTGTGTGTGTGTGTGTGTGTGTGTGTGTGAAAATGCGTATGTGTGTGTGTGTGTGTGTGTGTGTGTGTGTGTGTGTGTGTGTGTGTGTGTGTGTGTGTGTGTGTGTGTGAATGTGTGTGTGTGTGTGTGTGTGCGTATGTGTGCGTATGTGTGAATGTGCGTGTGTGTGTGTGTGTGTGTGTGTGTGCGTGTGTGTGTGTGTGAATGTGCGTGTGTGTGTGTGTGTGTGCGTGTGTGTGTGTGTGAATGTGTGTGTGTGTGTGTGTGTGTGTGTGTGTGTGCGTATGTGTGCGTATGTGTGTGTGTGTGTGAATGTGTGTGTGTGTGTGTGTGTGTGTGTGTGTGTGTGTGTGTGTGTGTGTGTGTGTGTGTGTGTGTGTGTGTGTGTTCCACAAGATCTGTAATACATGTATAATTATGTCGTGCGAAATTTGTGAAACTGTTCAGTTCATGAACTTTCAGGCCGACAAACCCAAGTCCGCTGGAAACACGCGGTGCTATTCAATTTTGAAAATTGAACCGGCCCCCGTAGTGTAGTGGTTAGCACTTCGGACCATGAACCGGGAGCCCCGCGTTCGAGTCCCAGCCGAGGCAAACGGGATTTTTGCTACCTAGGTCGGCTCCTACCCAGAGTGGGTGTGCTGTGGGCCCATTGGGGGAGGCTTTTGCCACTTCACGGGTATCAAAAAACTGCAGCTGAAATTCCTTAGATATATTTTTCGTTTAAGCCCAAATACAATGTCATCACCGGTATATGGGGAAACGGGGAAGTTCCAGTAAAGTCCGCATGATCTGATTCTGGGAGTTCGATCCAGGCTGGGGCCAAATATATGTGCTGGCTTTTTCGTCGTTGCCCCGTCTTTGATATCACCCAATGTGGTGGAAAAGGACGTAAAACCCCCAAACACACACCCACCCTCTTCGATTCTGGGCTAGTATGATCAAGTGCAATACTGACAAGTTTTCTAAGAAAATGTATTCCCTGATATTTCATCTGCACAAACATTCCATTGTTTAGAATGAGTGGCTCACCAGAATCAAAGACATCCTCATAGAAAGTGGTTTTGACTGTGTATGGGAAACACAGACGTTTTCTAGTGTTGATTCCCTATGTAGGAACGCCAAGAAAAGTCTGCAAGATAGCTTTATTCAGGAATGGCGTGAAAGCCTCGAAACCAGTAACAAATGTCTTTTTACAGAAATTACAAAACAGGGTTTGGACAAGAAAAATGCATTTCCTTTTTGCCTGATGTGTACGTCATACAACTCATGAAATTGAGATGTAGTAACCACAGGTTACCGATAGAACAGGGAAGAAGAAACGGCATTCCTAGGGAGGGGAGGCTCTGCAATAAATGTGACATGTGCGTCCTTGGTGACGAGCTGCATTTTATTTTGGAGTGTCCGACGTATCACCAGGACGGAAACTTTATCCCTGTCAATTTCCGCAGGCCAATATCCTCATTTAACTTTTGTAGACTAATGTCCTTGAAAACAGCACAGAAAAATGCACTGAACTTGGCTAAATACATCAAAATTAATAGAATAGTTTAAATGTAAACGTAACAAAAGCGTGAAATGGGGCCCTGTCCCGCAGTCCCAAACCACACGGACCTCCATAGCATCATCTTACCATCATCCTCATTTCCATCACTGATCATGCATAATAAAAATTGCCTCAGTTTTCGAGCCCTCCGTGGATCCCACCCATGACCTGGGAAGAACACCGCTGGAGCTGGCGAAAGAGATGGGGGGGGGGGGGGGGAACCAACAAAGTTTGAAAATGGAAACACTCTGCGCTACTGTATGGAAACACTCCGATATTGCTACTTTTGAAGCGGAGTAGCCCCGGAAACACTCCCCTCTATTGTGACTACATCCCGCGATGGTGCTGGTAAGAAAACGTGCCTCAGCTTCAATATGTTAAGAATCCCAACTCCCATCTTCAACATGCTTCAACATACCTTACGCCAGCAAACGGCCAACCAGGTCTTGAATTTCTGAGAAGTCAATGATTATGTAACGTGCGTGAGGCAGCACAATGAGACTTTAAAGTGTTGGTGACCTCAATTTATAATCTCAAAATCGCTCTTACTGTATGTTGTTAATGCGTCTTTAAAAAAAAAAAAAAAAAAAAAACTTTAAAGAAAATGACTGCAGCCTTTGACGTCAGTGAAAGGTTTTTGCTCCAAGCACATTTCGTCCACAAAAGTCCTTATTTCCGTAGTGTTACCCTAATCATTTTCACCGTTCAGTCAAATTCAAGGTAAGACAGGAACAGGGTGATTTTTAGGAAGCTTTCGACGTGTTCAGTAATCACAAAATTAATATGTCATCGAAAACTTAATAATAATAATAGAATATTATTATTAACTTGTAAAAGATATAGGATAGGTATTGGGTGGCGTCCTCCAGCAGCTCTTCGAGCACTTGCATTCCAACAGTCTGTCTCATGTTTTACAAGCCCGGACACAGCACGGAAACAGCACTTGTTCGTGTTGTCAATGACCTTATGTCTGCCTTGGACGACGGGAAGTTGTCGGTCCTAGCGCTGCTGGACATGTCCGCAGCCTTTGACACTACTGACCACAGCATTCTGCTGTCCCGTCTTGAAACTACCTTTGGCATTCGAGGCTCAGATCTGAATTGGATAGAATAATAGAATATTATTATTAACTTGTAAAAGATATAGGATAGGTATTGGGTGGCGCTGCACCGCGGCGACGCGCTTCCCCCCGGGGGAAGCAGCCCGAATTTCCAGAAAGGGACAATAAAGTAGTAAAAAAGAAAGAAAGAAAAGAAAGAAAGAAAAAAAAAGGACCTGTCGCTTAGTTTCAATGGCAATCATTTTTAGTCGAAATGCTTTGAGATGGTCGAGAGGGGTGCCTCACCCTAACAAGGATATAATGCCTTGTCCAAATTAGGAGCCAGCAAGTTCTTTAATTTTTTATGTTTACACAATGTCATAGGCTCAGTACGTGCATCCCAGGATCAGTCAAGCATCGCCCGTAGTGCACCACATGAAAACGAGAGCACTATTTTCAAGCTCCACCAGGTTCGTGTGATTTTGGGATCAAAATAACTATATAGTGCCTGTTAGCTTGAAGCATCGTAGTCACCCCTAAACATGCATCAATCTAGAAACAAAAATCACCATACACAGACCATTTAGGGACATGCATCTGAAAGAAGTTTTTTTTTTATTTTTTAAATCGAATACCTCTTTTTCCGCTCAGGCCTCACTAAAGGAATGCGAGGCTACTTTCTGTTTAGCGCCCCCCCCCCCCCCCCAAAAAAAAAGCCACTTCACTCAAATCAGCTCGCGTCTCCTTTGCTTGCCACATAAAAAAGCCCTTGCTTCACTGGCAGTTTGTCTCCTGTTGCAACCCCCGAAAGTTCTCTTTTATTCCAGCTGCAGTATCCCTTCTCAATGAGAAGCACTGAGTGCCATAATTACTGTGATGTATTTTAATGAGCTGCTGTTTCCGCTTCTGTGATGCATTGTGATACTTGTCTGTGATGCGTTTGATCAGTTGCCTCACGCCTATAATTCTCCGGTTAGTCACCAAGTGCGGGATGTGTGTGTGTGTGTGTGTGTGTGTGTGTGTGTGTGTGTGTGTGTGTGTGTGTGTGTGTGTGTGTGTGTGAGAGAGAGAGAGAGAGAGAGAGAGAGAGAGAGAGAGAGATGCCTCATGCCTATAATTCTCCGGTTAGTCATCAAGTGCGGGATGTGTGTGTGTGTGTGTGTGTGTGTGTGTGTGTGTGTGTGTGTGTGTGTGTGTGTGTGTGTGTGTGTGTGTGTGTGTGTGTAAGATATATATATATATATATATATATATATATAGAGAGAGAGAGAGAGAGAGAGAGAGAGAGAGAGTCAGAGAGAGAGAGAGAGAGAGAGAGTACAATTATATGAATTTAGTGATCTTAACTTCTTTATGTGTCTTATGCTCGCCCGCGTGAATTGCCCTACGGGGATAAATAAAGTATTTTGACTTGACTTGACTTGACTTGACTTGACTTGACTTGACCCCCTGGCATGCTGGTTGCCCTACATATCACAAAAATCACGAAAATCCCGCTTTTTCGTGACAACAAAAATCATTACAAACTGGCACACTCGCCAATCGTGGTCGTTCAAATAAACACTCCGCTTTACCTCACGCCGCTCTTTTTTTTTTTTTTTTTTTTAAATCACGCCGGCAGCATCTGTGCGAAACACTTTCTTAAAGATACATGTCGCAACTTGATCGAGCTGGTGATTATGGCGCGAAGAATATAGTCTCATTAAGATGTGAGCATGCAAAATTTGAGCCCATTCCGGGCCGTCGTTGCTAAGATAATATAATAATATGAGCCAAAATGCACGTCTGTCGGCTACTATGCGTTACAGTGAAATGTTTTGAGCCGTATACGGTCAATGGTATCACATGACACGTAATTTCCCTACAACTGTAAACAATGACAATGATGACAATGACAATGACAATCCTTTATTTTCCAACGGTAGAAGATTTTGGCCAAAAGGCCAGTTTGCAACCTTGCCGTTGCTAGACTACAGTACGAGAGTAAAAGTAAGCTTAGCATTATACGCATTACAGACATTTAAAACTGAAATTCTGGAAGAGGGTCCCTGGGACCCTATGGTGTGAAAACTGTAGGAGACACTAGTGATGGTGATGATATCGATGTCATATAGCGCCCTGAGAAAAATCTATGCACAGCACGCTCGTAGCGATGCACGATGCGGGCTGGCAGTCAATTCAATTCAGTTAAGTAGTTCTTTATTGTCCTCAGGGGGGAGGGTTTTTTACATCTCTTTGCCGGCTCGATCCAGTGGTGTTCCTCCCTGGTAATGGGTGGAATCCACGGAGGGCTCGGAAGTTGGGGCAATTTTTATTATGCATGATGATGGAGATGAGGATGATGGTAAGATGATGCGATGGGGGGAGGCAATTTAGTTGCGGCGTAAAAACAGACAACAACCACATAAGTATACAATGTAACATGTCACAATAGTTAAATATGGAATATTACAACAGTAGCACACGAACACACACGCGCACCCGCACGCACGCACGCACGCACTCGCACGCGCACGCACACGCACACACACACACACACACACACACACACATCCTAATTACCATGCTCTCATTAAGCATGGCATTCAGCTTCAGTCCCATGTAGTAACGTGTCAGTGCACGGTTGTGAAGTACCGGCACAGCTAACGCAGAAGCAATACTAACTCACGACATGGTGAAATCCAGTGTCGACAGACACATCCGGGTGACCGTCTGAAGTGGCGTCATTTACCAGTTTGTGAGGAGCAGACGAATCTTAATGGCCGCGGCTGTACTTGATGCGTGCGGGGGAGGCTATTACGGAGGGAACTCGTACAGGTCTATTTTTAGACGGACGTCACCTGAGGTCACGGGATTCCGGAAACGCCCGATAGCGCGTTCAAACCCTAACCAAACCCTAAGCCTAACCCTAAGCCTAACCCTAACCCTTACCGTCTAAAAATAGACCTGTACGAGTTCCCTCCATAATAGCCTCCCCCTGCGTGCTACATGTAAATTCGAGCAGGGAGTACGGTTCATATGGGGATGATAGCAGCATTACAAGTTTACCAAGCTCTAAGACAGCCTTTGGGAAGACCACTAACTCTACAGTGGCGGCATCTGTGTGAAACACTTTTTTGACACAGTGGGTGGGGTGGGGTGGGTGGTGTTTTTTTTTTAATTTAACGTCCTTTTCCACCACATACGGGTGATACATTCTGCTTTGGAAATGTTCAGCCCACCAAATTTGAAAAATAAATGCAATTCTAAATCCCGAAATTTAAATAGCTGAGCTGACCCTTCGCACCACGTGATTGTAATGTGTTTATGTCAAGTGTGTGAGAGAATGCGTGTGATTCACGTGAGCGTGCGTGTTGGGTTCAGTTCGCGGCGCTTTGAGCCGATTCAGGAAATTGGGTAAAGCGCCTATACAAAACTGATTATTATTATTATTATTATACCAAAGACGGGGCAACGATGAAAAAGCCAGCACAAATATTTGGCCTCAGCCGGGATGCTAACTCACGACCCGAGCATTAGAAGTCCAACGCTCTACCATTCGGCCACCCCGGCTCCGCTTTGACACAGTGGGAGTCGATCAACCTGCAGGAAGACTCTTCACACTGACACAGCGTGGAATGCTCAAACTACCAAAAGCCCCTTTAAGTTTTCGTGTCAGTTCGACACATGCCTGCACCCACTTGACGCTGTCGCGCGTTTCCGTTCATACACGGATCTTACTGTAATCGGTCATCGAGACACAGCCGCACACTCACTGGTGCGTCACTTATACTCTTACAGTTTTACCATAGAACTTTGTGACAGTTGGTACAGCGGTATATTGTAGAAGTTATATTGTAGAGTTATATTGTAGAAGAATGATACGTAGCTAATGGTACGAGCTGGGCACTGACGCTTTGTTTCCTCATTTTCCGTCCTGACATCAGCACACGTTCGTGCTCATAGTAAGTGGTCAGTTCCGAGTTCACTCGCATTCGGCATGTGCTTGCAATGTGCTTGTGTGTGTGTGTATCGCTGCATGTATGTACGACAGGGCTTCACGTCCGGGTTGGAGACGGGTCATAGACCTGTTCCATTTTTAATTGTCTGATTAGGTTGTCACTACATAATTATGTGACGGTATACCACGAGTATGAGTTGTAAGTCATCGTTTGGTTTATCTAATCATGGAACCAAGTGCATACTACTCATCATCCATCTTGGAGGGAGACTCCGACTGGGAAGTGTTCAAAAACGCTTTGCATGGCCGTGATACAGGCAACATTGAGCTGGACAATTCTGCACACAAGGGATGCTCCCCATGCTTTAAAAGCGACCTCTAGCCAAGGGGGACTACTACCGCTGCTCGCGTCGTCAGCTAGGGCATTAGGGAAAGAGAGAGAGAGAGAGCTCTTACACAAAATTGATTATTGTCAGTTATCGTACAAGAAAGTGCACAAGATAAAGACTGATGGAAGAATCGAGAAAATTGGTATTTGGTGACTCAGACCGGACAGCGAATCGTACGGTACAAGTGCCTAAGCGCCATTGAGTGGAAAAACACCTGGACCGTTTTAGCATATTATGGTGTAGGTTACGAGCACGATTTCACTATTTACAGGTGAGTCATTAGCCTATCAGCTGTCAGAATTTCTCCAAATGATGCAATACTTGTCAATGATTTTCATATATCAACAGAAAATAGCAGAAATGCTCCTTCTAATGATGTTATTGTGATAGGCGTCCACAAAAGGAGGACAGAGAGTGATATCGGGCATATGAAGTTATTGATATCACCGGAAATGTGCAGATACTTCTGTTGCAGGGTGTAGTAGTAATAATAATAATAATAATAATGAGTATTGTATAGGCGCTTTACCCAATTTCATGAATCGGCTCAAAGCGCCGCGAACTGAACCCAGCACGCTAAACGCTCACGTGAATCACATTCATTCTCTCACACACTGGACATAAACACATTACATGCAATCACGTGGTGCGAAGGGTCAGCACAGCTATATAAGTTTCGGAATTTAGAATTGCATTTATTTTTTTCAAATTTTGCGGACTTAATATTTCCAAAGCTAGTTACGGCTAACCCATGAGGGATCGGGGAAGTCACATCCTGGGGTAGGGATTCAAATGAACAACTCCTTGCCAATCGAACTCCGCCTTCACACCTCATTGCCTCTGTTTAAATCGCAGCTGAAGACCTACCTCTTCCGCCAAGCCTTCGATAGCTAAACCTCTGTTAAGTCTGTCTGTGTGCATCATGAGTTCGTTGCACTGCCAATTGTATGTGTGCTGAGGGGATGTAAATAGCGTGTGTGTGTGTGTGTGTGTGTGTGTGTGTGTGTGTGTGTGTGTGTGTGTGTGTGTGTGTGTGTGTGTTTGTGCGTGTGTGTGTGTGTGTGTGTGTGTGTGTGTGTGTGTGTGTGTGTGTGTGTGTGTGTGTGTGTGCTTTAACGCGCAGCGAGTCCTTGAAGTTGGAGAACGGCGCTCTATAAAAGCTATGTATTATTATTTATTATTTTAACTTTTGTTGTGGCTACGCATATTTCCGTGGTGGCTAAGCATAGGAAAATGTCAGGCTAATGTAATGACAGCGTACCAAAGATGTACGCTTATGTGTACTAGCTGAGCTTGATTGAAATGTTCACGGCTTCAACTGTCCGTCTGCGGCGGTGAGAATGGGATCCCTTATGGCGCACACCAAACTCATAGTTATTTTAGAGTTATCTTCCATTTTATGAATTATCTCTCATTTACCCGCGCTACAGTTCGCGTGCACTTTCCCGCAACACATTGTTCATACTCGGATACTTCCTCTATCGGTCTCACTCCGCGTTGTGATTTCTTCAGGGTTCCCCCCCCCCCCCCCCCCCCCCCCCCCCCCCCCCCGTTTCCTTCAAAACGAAAAAGACGGGACAACGAGAAAAAGGCCTGCACAAATATTTGGCCCCATCCGGGATTCGAACTGACGACCTAAGCATTGAGAGTCCAACGCTCTACCATTCGGCTTTCCCGGCTCCACCGACAAGCAACGTAACGTCGCGTCATACCCGCGTCTTAGCCGCCGACTAATGTAGGACTCTAGGGGTGTGTGTGTGTTTGGGGGGTGGGGGGGGGGGAGGAGGGGAAGGGGGGGGGGGGGTGACGTCCTTTTCTACCACATAGGGTGATATCAAAGACGGGACAACGATGAAAAAGCCAGCACAAATATCTGGCCCCGGCCAGGATTCGAACTCACGACCCGAGCATTGCAAGTCCAACGCTCTACCATTCGGCCATCCCGGCTCCCCTAGGACTCTAGAGTGGTTTTAACTCTTTAAAGGCTAGAAAAAGCCTACTTCAAACGTCAAACAAACGCCTCTACGATTTTATGTCTGCGGTACAAAATTGTACGGACCAGGCAGGAACCAGATCTACCTATCTCTTGAACTGTTCGCACTCGGTCCCTCAAAGCGGTAATATACTGCTCTCGGATTGTACTCCACGATGTTGCTGGCCTATGTATAACTCAGAATTAATGCATTTCTTGTCTACTGCTTCCTCGGCCACCGTGTAGAAAATGTATGTGAATTTGGCAGACGAGATTCTAGTTTTGTCAGCGTATGACTTTTGCTAAATAATTATTGGTTTTCATGAGCTGTTCTGAATAGTTTCGCACGTTTGCTCTTGTCCCGCTATTAATATCGCCCTCATACCCACCCACCCAACCTTATTTTGTCTGAACCATCGACCCACCCATCATACGCTTTCATTTTCCACTTTCCTCGTAACCTAGCAACATTATCTATTCCCATCTTACTTATTCCCTTCACACATACCGACAAAAAGAACCCATCTCTTCCAACCAACACAGGAGACTCACGAGATACTTAACCAACACCAACAAAACAACAAGAACCCGACAAAACATAGAACACCCCCCCCCCCCCCCCATCGTATCTACCCCACCACAAAAAGGATCCGAACAAACCACAACAAACATCAACCGAGATCCCACATCATCAACAACACTGATCCTTAGATGTGTCATTTCCCTCATTGAGCTCATAAAATATATGATAGTTATAAAATTGCCGTCATCTTTCATTCCCTCATCTCCGTACCCAACATAGAAAAACACATTTTTATCTGCCTCTGTGTCCAGTGACCGTGCTAGGCATTTTCCAAACCGGTACGACGTCACAGTAAACAAACCTACTCGCACGCGAACCGGTAGGCCAGTCACGGAAACCAGTAACTAATGTTGCCACTGAAAATCTGCCGACGAATGCAGTGATAAGTTAATTGCTAACTGTAACTGTTACGGTGTTTGTCAGTTAATTAAATGACAGGCGTCATACACACACTACAACATCGCGGCACGGCTCTCTCTCTCTCTCTCTCTCTCTCTGACTCAGAGACTTTTTTCCTCTCTTTTCCTTTATTTTTGAAACCAGTCAAACAAAATAAGAACCAGTAGGTTCTACCAGCTACTGATTTTCCAACCAGTATTTTCCTTTTCAAACCAGTATTTTACCAGTAATTACCAGTTAAATCCATCCCTGTGTGTCTCGTTACCCCCCCCCCCCCCCCCACACACACACACACACATCCTTTGTTTTTAACCTTACCACTCCCCATTACGCTAGCGCTAATCAAACCTTCGCCACCATTTTCTAATCCCATAATAATTCCAGACTATATTCTCTGGCTATTTTCATACAAAGAACCTCAACATAAAGACCTTTTCAGTCCATGTACCAAAACGTTTGTGCTTTCTCTTTATGTGGATTCTGAAGTATCAAGAAAATTGCTTTCATAGTATTATGGATACCTAAGTCTGTTTTTGAGTAACGCTGTTACAGCTGAGAGAACTGAATGATGAAATATTCCCCCCTGCTAGAAACACAACTGTGTGTGTGTATCAGAGGGCTTTTGACCTAGTTTGGCCCCCGGATCTGTGGGAAAAACTCAAACGTCAGTCGGTTGACGGAAAACTACCTCAGGTAATAATAAACATGTATAGTCAAATCAAATCGTGTGTTGTCAATCAAGCAACGTATTCAAATTACTTTGGCAGTCTCATAGGCGTACGTCAGGGGGGAAAATTTATCTCCCCTGCTGTTCTCTTTGTTTCTGAACGACCTAGAGTTTTACCTAAAAGCAAGTATGGCGCTACCCTCAGCAGCCAGACTGAGCAGCCACACGCTATTCTCACAAAGACCGGGCAAATAGGGCCGAAACCCACAGTAACGTACATTCCGTTGATGGCAGCAACTACTACTCACGTCGCACACTTCCTCGGCCTATTACGCCATCGGCTCCCGGTTTCCCCCTAATAAATACTATATTTTTCCAGTTTTTATTCACTTTCAGTCCCAGAAATCATAGTGATTACGAGGCACAAAACGCGACGTTTTTCAGTCACGTTCCACACAATTCCTCGGCCTATTACACCATCGGCTCCCGGTTTCCCCCTAATGAACACTATAGTTTTCGATTCTCTATTCAATTCCACCCTCAGAAATCATAGTGATTAGGAGGCACAAAGTCTGTAAATTCTCAGCAACCACACATCTTCAACCCTGCACCAATTGCAAAACGCTACGTTATTTTCACTGACGTTCCACACAATTCCTCGGCCTATTACACCATCGATTCCCGGTTTCCCCCTAGTAAACAAAATATTTTTCGATTCTCTATTCAATTCCACTCTCAGAAATCATAGCGATTAGGAGGCACACAGTCTGTAAATTCTCAGCAACCACACCTCTTCAACCCTGCACCCATTGCAAAACGCTACGTTTTTTTCACTGACGTTCCACACAATTCCTCGGCCTATTACACCATCGGTTCCCGGTTTCCCTCTAATAAACAACATATTTTTCCATTCTTCATGCAGTTTCAGTCTCAGAAATTATAGTGATTAGGAAGCACAAAGCCTGTAAATACTCAGCAGCCACACCTGTTTAACCCTGCCCCCATTCTAAAACGCTACGTTTTTCACTCACGTCGCACTCTTCCTCGGTCTATTACACCATCGGCTCCCGGTTTCCCCCTAATAAATACTATATTTTTCGAGTTTTTATTCAGTTTCAGTCTCAGAAATCATAGTGATTACGAGGCACAAAACGCGACGTTTTTCAGTCATGTTCCACACTGGCTGCTGAGTATTTACAGACTTTGTGCCTCCTAATCACTATAATTTCTGAGAGTGAAATTGAATAGAGAATGAAGAAATATAAGCAAATAAAAGGGACAGAAACCACTTAACTTTGACAAAGGACGGCACAGGTCGACGTTTCGGCTTTCGCCTTCTTCAGGACATAAACAAATGGGACATAACTTCAACTAACAAACAAAAGGTAACTCTGCGGACGTACTGACATACACGGCGCGGGGGAGAAAAAAAACAGTGGGCGAGAAAAGGACCAGAAAAAATAGTAAAAATATCACCCATCCTGGACCATGGACTGTGTGTGAAAAAAAAATTGTTGGGCAGAAAAGAACAAAAAAGAATAGTGAAACTGATTAGCAATCACAACACCCATCCTTTGGTGACACAAGACCATGGACTGTGTGTGAAAAAAGTTCAGAGGGTTATGTTACGGCTTTTCGTTCAAACCACCCAGGGCCTGGCTTCCCAGGCGCTGAATAATGTGCGACTCCATGTCGCGTCTGTCTGTGGCGTCGCCGTGCATAAGCCACAGGCCAGTTACTGTCATATTTAAGATGGAGTGGCCTGCAGAATTGAAATGCACGGCAACGGGTTTTATTCTGTTGTGTCTGGTGTCGGCGGTATGTTCAGCAAAGCGTGTTGCCAGGCTACGTCCAGTTTCCCCAACATAC
Organism: Batillaria attramentaria; assembly: GCA_018292915.2. Classification (NCBI taxonomy): domain Eukaryota; kingdom Metazoa; phylum Mollusca; class Gastropoda; family Batillariidae; genus Batillaria; species Batillaria attramentaria. The sequence continues at coordinate 225,283 of JACVVK020000015.1, read as the reverse complement.
AGTTTGTGACATGCGGTACAGATGATGGCGTATATGAGGTTTGCACTGTCGCATGTGAAGTGGCGTGAAGAAATAGTGGAAAAGTATAGTGTTTATTAAGGGGAAACCGGGAACCGATGGTGTAATAGGCCGAGGAATTGTTTGGAACGTCAGTGTAAAACGTAGCGTTTTGCAATGGGTGCAGAGTTGAAGAGGTGTGGCTGCTGAGTATTTACAGACTTTGTGCCTCCTAATCACTATAATTTCTGAGAGTGGAACTGAATAAAGACATTTTCATATTATTTGCATATCTTATTAGGCTGCGATAATTTCTCCTTTTGGTTTTGGGGGTTGAGCACATTAATGTCTGCCTAAATTACTATTTAAGCACAAGTCTCAAAGTAATGAAAATACATTACCACATTGCGAGATGTAAATAATTTTTATGTGAAAATTTCATCTGAAAACGTGTTTCCACGTGTGTGGGCAGGCTTGCCTGCTAACGACCAAGTTTTTTTTTTTTGTTTTTTTTTTTCTTACGCAGTGTACATTGAGTTGAGTGAATGGGGTTTTTGTGCTTTTTTTAAGTTTTAGATTGTAAGGCGCCTAGAGCTCGTTCCACGGGGATAGGCGCCCTATAAATATTATTATTATTATTATTATTAAGTAATGAATATTACAATAAAGATAGAAAAGCATAGAAATGTGCAGTCATGTGATATCGAGAAATGCGATAAACTTTCAGCAAACGAATATTGATACAACCATGAGCATGGTCAAAGCTGGAAATAGCGCTAATGGTGTAATAATTATTACTGCACAATGCCATTATGCATTCGCGTATTGTCGTTTCCAACACAACGCTGGCCGATACAACGATGAGCGTGGTCCATCAGGTTGGAAATCCCGCTAATGGTGTAATGTCATTTGCATTAAATTCGTATATTGCCGTCTCTCACGCCAGTCTTTTCACGCCGACTTAGTCATTAAAACATAATCATGGAATGATATCTTCTCAATATCCCTCTTGAACCGCAGACTGGACATAAGAAAACAGGCTTTATGTAATAATATTACACTGATGCAATAATACATAAAAGTAATAATAACGTTTTATTGTCCGTCAAGCTGCCCACGTCAGATAGTGATAATTAATGATATAAAGATCTGTAGGTGTCTGAGGCGCGTGTTGCCAAATCATGGCTAAGGACAAGCGAACAAGGAAAATGTGAGCGACGAATACATTTCAATGTAATGTAAGCTGATGCACGATTGCACCAGAATGCGTCAGCCGGATGCAGTAAAATAAGAATAATCTGCACATGTCTCAGTCAATTAGATATTGTCATCACAGGAAAAGTGCAACCGGTCGTTGCAAATAACAATGCCGATTAATTATCAAAAATGTTCACATAACGCATGATTTGTATAGAATGAGACATCCTTATGCAATAATTAAGAATAATAACCACAGGGTGTCTGGGACAAATCTTGCCAACACAGCAACGGGTAAAGAAACGACTGAAAAGAGAGAGACAAGAGCGAGAGAGGGAGAGAGAGAGAGAGAGAGTTTAGGGCTTAAAGCCGCGCAAGCAGAGAGAGAGAGAGAGAGAGTTTAGGGCTTAAAGCCGCGCAAGCAGAGAGAGAGAGAGAGAGAGAGAGAGAGAGAGAGAGTTTAGGGCTTAAAGCCGCGCAAGCAGAGAGAGAGAGAGAGAGAGAGAGAGAGAGTTTAGGGCTTAAAGCCGCGCAAGCAGAGAGAGAGAGAGAGAGAGAGAGAGAGAGAGTTTAGGGCTTAAAGCCGCGCAAGCAGAGAGAGAGAGAGAGAGAGAGAGAGAGAGAGAGAGAGAGAGAGTTTAGGGCTTAAAGCCGCGCAAGCAGAGAGAGAGAGAGAGAGAGAGAGAGAGAGAGATGAAACGTTTTTTATTCAGGATAGAGCATTTAGGCATTGCTGCCTATCTTACATGCTGTCCTGCTATTCTACATTAAAGGGTATTGAGAAAAAAATCAAAACAAACAAACAAACAATGCAAAGTTTAAAAAAAAAAAAAAAAAAAGAAGTATAAACTATCTAGGGGAAATACAGGAGAGAAAAATACACACGATAAACAAATCAAAACATACGTGGCATGTGCTGATGATACTGGATGTATGCCAAGTAAGAAATTTACAGTCGTCTCTAATATTGCAAAACATGTATGTAACACATTTCTATATATATCGTCAGATAAGCGTATCGTGTAGAATTTGTTTGAAGTTTATGAATTTGGAAACGTTTTGGATACTCAGTGGTAAAGAGTTCCACATGGATGCCCCTGAGAAAGACAGGCTACTTTTATATATATCAACCCTTGGACGAGGCACTGGGAGCAGACTGTTCCTTGTGTTATGTTGTTTATCATGTTCGAAATTAAATAGTTGATGGAGATATGTTGGGGCTTTGTAGTAAACAATTTTGTGCATCAGTAAGCATTTGTTAAACTTCAGATGCTGTTTAAGAGGTAGAAGTTTGAGGATTTTAAACTTTTGGTCGGTACTAGAATTACCCGAGTGTAAGAGTTTGACAGCGCGCCGGTGAACGGAGTTTACCTTTTTGAACTGATTTTCGCTGCACTCGTCCCACAAAGTGGACGCAAAATCTAGATGACTTTGCACGTGGGCATGAAAGAATAGCTTGCAGATGTCAGGGCTAACTAGGCGACTTAGTTTGGATAGCAAGAATACATTTTTTGACAATAATTTACAGAGACCATCAACATGCGTTTCCCACTTTAGTTGGTCGTCAATTATGACACCTAGTAGACGGTGGTTCGAGACCTGCTCGATAGACTCGAACCCAACTGACAACCGTAGGGGAGATAGTTTGCGTTGGTGTTTTTGGCGCGTTGTAATTAGCATGCTTTTGGTTTTGGTGGTACTAATTACCATGTGGTTGGCTTTACACCACTGGGAGATTTCAGTGAGGCTGTGCTGCAATACTTCGTTTACTTTTGACTCATGCACATCCGACGCATGGAGCGTGGAGTCGTCAGCAAACATATCACAGCTTACATTAGGGTTTGAGATGGAGAGGGGCATATCATTGATGAATAAACAAAAGAAAATCGGGCCAAGGATAGAGCCCTGGGGCACACCGAGCTTAACAACACCTTCCTCAGAAAACGCACCATTTAGATAGACTTTCTGCCTTCTACCTTGGAGATATGAGGAAAATAAGGAGATTGTCTTAGGATCAGGGATATATAGGGACAATTTCTTTAACAAAATGCTGTGGTTCACCAAGTCAAAGGCTTTTTTCAGGTCAAGAAAGACCGCACCAGTTAGCTGGGATTTGTTGATGGCAGATAGCCAAGTGTCGACGATGCGGACAAGTGCGGTGTGGCACGAATGTTGAGGGCGGAAACCAGATTGGAGCGGATTCAAAAGATGTTGTTTTTTCTAGGAAACTGAGCATGTGGTTATGGATATGTCTTTCCAGAGGTTTGGACAGGACTGATAAAACTGAAATCGGACGGTAGTCACTGAGATTGTGGAGATCTTTACTTTTCGGAATAGGCACTACTTTGGCTTTCTTGAGTTCGTCTGGAAATATACTGTGAGAGAGAGAGAGAGAGAGAGATGAACATATTTAGTTGTTTAGTTAGTTAATTTACTTAGATTTGATTTACAGTCGCGCAATCTACAGATACTATTTCGCAGCCAGACCACTGTCCGTCCCTGACATCTCGAAAACACAAACAGCAACAGAAGGAACAACTCACTAAACTAAACTAAACTAAACTAAACTAAACTAAACTAAAACACCCAAAGCTCCCTTTCCTAAATTTGATAGCGCTTGAGTATGAGTTCTTCCATTTTTCACGCATTTACACAAATTATTCTCTCCTGTTTTCTTCTCTAGATCGTTTTGTCTGTTTGTCTGTCTGTCTTTCTCTGTGTTTCGTTGCTCACGCGGCGGAAAACCCTAATAACTCTGTCTGTCTGTCTGTCTGTCTGTCTGTCTGTCTGTCTGTCTGTCTGTCTGTCTGTCTGTCTGTCTGTCTGTCTGTCTGTCTGTCTGTCTGTCTGTCTGTCTGTCCGTCCGTCCGTCCGTCTCTCTCTCTCTCTCTCTCTCTCTCTCTCTCTCTCTCTCTCTCATACAACCAGCTTTAAATTTAAGATATTGGTCGACAGACCGACAAATTAACGTAACCTTTTCATTTTTATCAAATTGTCCATTTGTCGAGATGTTGAACGGCATCTGAAACGGTATCATCTCCTTCTCAAATGACATGCGTAACACGTTCCAATTAAACAGCAATTTTAGCAGACACTTGTTAATCCCCAAACTTCCTGACATTGTTAATATAATAATAATAATAATAATAATAATAATAGTGGAGATTTTTAACGCGCCTAACCCAGGGGCTGGCTCTAGGCGCTTTACAATATAACGGGAGGGGGGGGGGGGCAGCAACAACCCGCGAAAATAAAGACTGATAAAATAAAAAATAAAAACCCGCATTGTCTCCCTGCAGGCAACAGAGACCATGGCAGTAAGAGAGCGGGGACCCCAGCATCCTGCCCAGACACAGGATGTGGGGAGCCCAACCCAAATAAACCATCTTACACACACACACACACACACACACACACACACACACACACACACACACACACACACAGAGTGTACAAGACCATAAAAAGCTGAGTTGAATTACTGGGAGGAGAAGAGATGCGTTTTCAGTTTAGCTTTGAATGTTGCCAAGGACTGAGCAATAATCAGTTGTTAATGACCATAAATGTTATAAATACCGTTTATCTGAAGCCGCCGGTATCATCACCGACCCACAACACTGCTGGAACTGCCACAGTTACTAACAAGTTCTGCAATAGGTATGGTTTGATTTTTATCTTTATCTTATCTCCTTGTATTTCACATTAACAAATCCTTCTTGAGCCAAGAGTCTGCATTTGTTTCTCATTCCGTCGAATTTGATTTCACTTTTTTTTTAAAGTCTCAGTCCGTACGTTTGTCATACGTACAACAAGGCTGTGGAAAACTTGTCATCGAATGCACTTAGTCCGTGCATTGGAATCAGTCATTTAAGACACAGTAATAATAATAATATATTACACTTGTAGAGCGCGGAGTTCTGCTTTGAAAAGCACTCAATGCGCTTTTTGCTCACGCACACACACAACATTCATACGCACACATTTATACACATCAATACAGGCGGCGGAGTTTAAACTTAAAGATTAAAAGCTAGTTTGAAAAGATGTGTTTTGAGTTCTGCTTTAAACTGTAGGAGGGAAGGGATGTTTCTCAGAGAAGATGGCAAGGAGTTCCAAACGTGGGGGGCTCTATAACTGAAAGAACGTTGGCCAAATGTTTTGAGGCTGACCTGGGGGACCTTAAGTAGCTTTTCTGAGGATGAGCGGAGAGTGCGGGATGTTTCGTACGTGGTGAGCTTATCAGAAAGGTACTGGGGAAGTGACTGGTCAAAATGACGGAAGGCTTTAACAGGTTACAGAGCGGTATTAGCTTCCGGGTCATGTAGTAAAAACTCCGCTAAATATAGTAGAAAATCTTTGCCCCTTGTAAAATTTGTGTGCAGAGTAAAAAATGGCAATCTGGTGCTTTTTGTTGGCTTTGTAAACAAGTTTCATGCCAGGTAATAGTAAAATTAGGGGAAAATGAGGCTGGCTTGTGAACTGTTTGTATTCATGCGCGGCTGGCACAGGAGCCAGCAGACGACCGTGGAATGAGGGGGGGGGGGGGGGTATGTGGTCGCTGCCAACATTGCCAAAAAACGGAATATTGGAATTTGTTGAAATTTACTCTACACATGAGTCTATGGCTGCCTGATTGTTGTGAATTTTTTGGTGAATTTTAAAGCATTTCTAGGGTGTCGTCTGCAACGTTTTATATAAGAAGAGTATATAGCGTTTTCCTCCAAATTTGCAGCTGTGTTACGTAGCCTAATGTGGCAATCTTGTGTAGTATACTATTTGAAACCATTGTGGTGACTCTGGTTGGTATATGATCATATTGTTCTACGTACGTAGCGCGTACCGCGTACTGCGCAGACGACGTTATTTGGTTGCGGACTGAAGACCAGCTAATCAGCGCAACTGATTGGTGACTATTTTTAGCGACTTGGTCGTATCGACGTGTAGTACAGGTATGGAAGCGTTAGAACAAAGAAGGTCATAGTTCTCTACTATTCAAAGCCGCAAAGTTTGAGAAAATGGCTGGTAAAAGTGTTACATGGAAACTGTTCCAGTATGGCGTGGTGGTAGTAAATGCACACTTTTGTACACTTTTAAGTTATTCACAGCCTAGAAACTTTCCCGGGAGTTGTATTAGCTGTTTAAAGGACCTGAAAATGCAGAAATCTTTAAATCACTAAGATTGACCCCACATCAATTTTTGCAGAATTTCTCAAATATAGTGTTTATTAAGGGGAAACCGGGAACCGATGGTGTAATAGACCGAGGAATTGTTTGGAACGTCAGTGTAAAACGTAGCGTTTTGCAATGGGTGCAGAGTTGAAGAGGTGTGGCTGCTGAGTATTTACAGACTTTATGCCTCCTAATCACTATAATGTCTGAGAGTGGAACTGAATAAAGAATCGAAAACTATAGTGTTTATTAGGGGGAAACCGGGATCCGATGGTGTAATAAGCCGAGGAAGTGTGCGACGTGAGCGAAAAACATCACGATTTGGAATGGGGGTAGGGTGAAAGAGGTGTGGCTGCTGAGTATTTACAGACTTTATGCCTCCTAATCACTATGATTTCTGAGAGTGGAACTGAATAAAGAATCGAAAACTGTAGTGTTTATTAGGGGGAAACCGGGAGCCGATGGTGTAATATGCTCGAGGAATTGTGTAGAACGTGAGTGAAATATGTCGCGAATTGGAATGGGGGTAGGGTGAAAGAGGTGTGGCTGCTGAGTATTTACAGGCTTTGTGCCTCCTAATCATTATGATTTTTGAGACTGAAACTCGATAAAGAATAGAAAAATATAGTGTTTATTAGGGGGAAACCGGGAACCGATGGTGTAATATGCCGAGGAAGTGTGCGCCGTGAATGAAAAACATCACGATTTGGAATGGGGGTAGGGTGATAGAGGTGTGGCTGCTGGGTATTTACAGGCTTTGTGCCTCCTAATCACTATGATTTCTGCAACTGAAACTGAATTAAGAATAGAAAAATATAGTGTTTATTAGTGGGGATCTGGGAGCCGATGGTGTAATAAGCCGATGAAGTGTGCGACGTGTGTGAAAAACATCACGATTTGGAATGGGGGCAGGGTTAAACAGGTGTGGCTGCTGAGTATTTACAGGCTTTGTGCTTCCTAATCACTATAATTTCTGAGACTGAAACTGCATGAAGAATGGAAAAATATGTTGTTTATTAGAGGGAAACCGGGAACCGATGGTGTAATAGTCCGAGGAATTGTGTGGAACGTCAGTGAAAAAAACGTAGCGTTTTGCAATGGGTGCAGGGTTGAAGAGGTGTGGTTGCTGAGAATTTACAGACTGTGCATTAGGGGGAAACCGGGAGTCGAGGAACTGTGTAGAACGTGATTGAAATATGTCGCGAGTTGGAATAGGGGTAGGGTAAAAGAGGTGTGGCTGTTGAGTATTTACAGGCTTTGTGCCTCCTAATCATTATGATTTCTGAGACTGAAACTCAATAAAGAATAGAAAGATATAGTGTTTATTAGGGGGAAACCGGGAACCGATGTAATATGCCGAGGAAGTGTGCGACGTGAGTGAGAAACATCACGATTTGGAATGGAGGTAAGGTGATAGAGGTGTGGCTGCTGAGTATTTACAGGCTTTGTGCCTCCTAATCACTATGATTTCTGCAACTGAAACTGAATTAAGAATTGAAAACTGTACTGTTCATTGGGGGAAAACCGGGAGCCGATGGTGTAATATGCTCGAGGAATTGTGTAGAACGTGAGTGGAATATGTCGCGAGTTGGACTGGGGGCAGGGTGGAAGGGGTGTGGCTGCCGAGTATTTACAGACTTTGTGCCTCCTAATCACCAAGATTTCTGAGAGTGGAATTGAATAAAGAATCAAAAACTTTAGTGTTTACTGGGGGGGAAACCGGGAACCGATGATGTAATAAGCCGAGGAAATGTGTGGAACGTGATTGAAAAACGTCGCGATTTGGACCGGCTTTGGGGCAGGGCTGAAGAGGTGTGGCTGCTGAATACATGTATTTACAGGCTTTGTGGCTCCTAATCACCTTCATTATTATTATTAATTATTATTATTGGCTTCCTCGGACCTTGGAATACCTGTTTTTTGTAGTTGTTGTTTTCCGCACTAATTACACGTGTCTGTGCGAATTGCACATGTCCGTGTGAATATCCACTGGCTGCTCAGGCCACTGGCTGCTGAGGGTAGCGCCATAAAGCAAGTAGTTGTAACCCCCTCAAAATACCATTAGTTACAGATGACCAAGAGTTAGCCAGCCTCATTCAGATTTTTGTCTTGCCACATGCCGACGATACCATTCTAATGTCGGAGACACGTGCTGGCCTGCAGAAATCTTTACATGCCCTTGCCTCGTACTGTGATGAATGGAAACTAAGCGTTAATGTGTCGTAAACGAAAATCATGATATTTCAAAAAAGAATAGGTGGCATTGAAACTTTCACGTTTGGTCAAGATAACCTGGAACTAGTAGACAGCTTTAAATATTTAAGAATTCGCACGTAACGGATCCTTTGCAAAGACATGAGGCTAGAGACAGCAGTGTACGCACTTCTCCGATGGGTCAGAAAATCGATGGCGCACTTCCGCCATTTTGATTTTCGTCTGCATTTCCGGGGATGTGTGGTTGTCGCTTTGGCGATCCATTGAGCGCGCGTTGTTCAACGTGCTTGCCAGTTGCCAGTTTTCTCCATTTTTTTCAACGTGCAATGTAGTGGAAGTTCGTGATGGCCGCTGAGTCAAAAGGTAAAATGCACGTCGTGTCAGTGTGTGCGAGTACTTGGGTATGTGCGGTGTGAGTATTGTGTCGCGTCAGAGAGACAGAGCAGTTGTCGCGTTTGTTATGTGTGGGTGGTGTTATCATTTGGAGAAAAGAAAGAAAAGCTGGCCTCTAAAAAAAAAACTCCACCACAGAAAAAGTCAGAACTGAACAGACTCTGCTTTAGAGGAGAAAATACCAACATTTCATAGACGATGATAGACCTAGTACTGCATGTCGTTTTCTTAGAGGCACAATCGTACATCGCGATGCTAAAAATAACGACGTTCTGGCGTTGGTGTCGTCTGCTTAGAGCCACACCGGAAATGCAAACGAAAATCAAAATGGCGGACGTGTGCCATCGATTTTCTTACCAATCGGAGAAGTGCGTACACTGCTGTCTCTACCCTCATGTTTTGCAAAGTGTAAGAAGGCCGCGTACGACAAAGCCCAAAACGCTATGTTTTCTCTACTACAGACTGCCAGGGGTCAAAATCTCCCCATAGATGTTATTCTCGATTTGTATCACAAGATGGTAGTCCCCGTTCTTCTGTACGGATGCGAAATATGAGGCCACGAAAACCTAGCGCTCATAGAAACGATGCATTTAAAAGCACCGAAATTCATTCTTCGCTTAAACCGTAGCACTTTATCAGCCACGGTATACGGCGAAAGTGGCAGTTTTCCACTCGAAGTGAGCATCAAACTGAAAGTAGGCATGATACGGCTGAAAAAGGAAAATAAAATCTGGAATCTTGGTGGTGCAATACCAACTAGGAAAATGCATGTTACTGGAGCACCTAGAGCAGAGAGAGAGAGAGAGAGAGAGAGAGTGTGTGTGTGTGTGTGTGTGTGTGTGTGTGTGTGTGTGTGTGTGTGTGTGTGTGTGTGTGTGTGTGTGTGTGTGTGTGTGTGTGTTTCCCCACATATAATAATAATAATAATAATAATAATACATCATATTTATAAGGCGCCCGTCTCTAAAAAGCGGACTCAGAGCGCATTGGTAACAGAACATGTACACAACCCACATACAGTTACAGGTAGATGGTAGCGCAAACATGGCCTATCATAACCCCACCCCCACCCCCACCCCCCCACCCCACCACCCTATGTATATGGGCTACTCACACCAACCACCACCACCACCAAGCACCAAGAACATGTTTAAAAAGCACAAACATCTTCAAACAGTAAACCATCCAGAAAATATTACTGAAAATGGTATGGTGAGAGAGAGAGAGAGAGAGAGAGTGCGTGTGTGTGTGTGTGTGTGTGTGTGTGTGTGTGTGTGTGTGTGTGTGTGTGTGTGTGTGTGTGTGTGAGTGTGTGTGTGTGGTTGAGCCATACTTAATATACATAATATATACAGTTAAATAGGTTACACAAATGTACACAAAGCAAATATAGATGTAGATGGTATATATCCAAACATGGTCTACCCCCCCCCCCCAGGAAGACAGTAGCTCAAAGATTATACCATCCCTCCCCCCCCCCCCCCACCCCCCAAGCATACATATTCAGTAACATAGGTAACACACAACACGTGTACACAAACAAGTCAGACACTAGAACACAAACATGGTCTACCATGATACGTAACACATACAGTTACATAGGTAACACATAACACGTGTACACAAACAAGTCAGACACTAGAACACAAACATGGTCTACCATGATACAGTTGAGACAGTTACATAGGTAACACATAACACGTGTACACAAACCAGTCAGACACTAGAACACAAACATGGTCTACCATGATACATAACACATAGTTACATAGGTAACATGTAACACGTGTACACAAACAAGTCAGACACTAGAACACAAACATGGTCTACATTGATACATAACTTAACACATACAGTTACGTACGTAACATATTACCATATACCTGAAGAAGTTATCGCACAGGTAGACAGTAGCACAGATATGGACTATTACACACTCAGCCCCCCCCCCCCCCCCCCTCGCCCCCTCCCCCTCCACACACGCACGCACACACACACACACACACACACACACACACACACACACACACACACACACGCGCGCGCGCGCGCGCGCACGCACACACGCACGCGCAGACCCCAATCATACATATCACATACAGTTACATAGGTCACACACTAACCAAACACATGTAGATGAAAGCATGACAGCACAAACATAGTTTATCATACCCCCCACACCCCCCTCACCCCCGCCCCCAACACCCTCCCCCCAACCCCCAGCACATTCAAACATATTCAGCTATATAACTATAAGTAAAACATAACATAATTATGTACACAAAAAACATGAATACACACATTTATACATAACATCTACAGTTACAGTACCCCCCCTCCCCCAACACACACACACACACACACACACACACACACACACACACACACACACACACACACATACACACACACACACACACACACACACACACACACACACACACACACACACACACACACACCGCACACACCCTTTCAATCCCAGCAAAGCAAACGCTGGCAAACAGCGAGACTTGTACAGCTTCTTACTAAACCTATCTCATGGGGCATCGGTACAGAGTGTGGCGATTCAGGCGCTGTTGCTGTTCAAATGTTTCAGGGCATTTGGAACATTTGTACCGAGGAGCATAGTGTACTCGCTACAGCCTCAGGGGCTTCCCGTAATCGATACAGGCATAAACAACTCCTCACCGCGACAGTCCAGGGGCGCCGAAACAGGGGGGGGGGGGGGGGGGGCAGGGGGGGGGGGCAGCTGCCCCCCTGTACCCAAGCAGGGGGGGGGCAAGAGTACCTTTTTGCCCTCCCCCCCCCCCCCTAGAAAATCAGGTGACTATGGCAAGAGGGGGGGGGGGGCAAAGCCATGGTCTTGCCCCCCCTCCCTTCCCCTACCCCCCCTCCCCTCTTCCTGCCCTCTCCCTCACCCTCATCCCACCCAACAGAGAACTCAGTTTAGCTGTTGCATGAAATATCAAAACGACTTGGCAGAAATCGAGACCTTTTTTGGCTCCTTTGTGTAACAAAGGGAGTCTATGTACTAACCCTCCGTCGTCTGTGTGTGTGTGTGTGTGTGTGTGTGTGTGTGTGTGTGTGTGTGTGTGTGTGTGTGTGTGTGTGTGTCCGCAGAAAATGTACAGAAAACCTTAACATTGGCATTTTCTCACAATCTACAAACACCATAGGCACCAAACATGGCATGCTGATAGACAGCCATAATATATCATTTTGAATGACCTTGACTCAAGGTCAAGGTCACTAAAGCTGTCTGTTTGAACATTTTACATTGGCATTTTCTTGGAATCTAGAAACACCAGAGATTTTAAACTTTACATAATGATAGACATTGATAAGAACTTTACAGATATAATACAAGTATTCAATGGCCCTTTTGTCAAGGTCAAGGCCGTACAAGCTATTTTCGTGAAACCTTAACATTGGCATTTTCTCAGAATCTACAAGCAGCAGAGGCGCCAAACCTGACGTGCCACTAGACATTGATAAGTCCTATGCATACATACCACTAGACATTGATGAGATCTCATTTGAATGACCTTGACCCAAGGTCAAGGCCATACAAACAGTTTTGGGGGAAAACTGTAATATTGCCAGAAACTAAGAAACACCAGAGACACCTTACTTAGCTTGATGATAGATATTGATAAGATTTTTTACAAACATACTCTTTTGAATGACCTTGACTCATGTCACAAGGGAGCCATGGAGGCTGCTGCCTCTCTAGTTTATTGTGTATGTTTTGCCACAATCATCGCACAAGTGCCTGTGCCGAGAAGGTTGATTTGGCGTTGATGTTTTCGGTCCGTCACTCGATTTCGGAACTGATATCCAAATAACTGTTGTTGTTGTTGTTGTTGTTGTTTGCTCCCCCAACTCTTTGCCAGCTCCAGTGGTGTTCCTCCCAGGAACCCACGGAGGACTCGGAAGCTGAAACAATTTTTATTATGCATGATGATGAAGATGAGGATGATGGTAAGATGATGCTATGGAGGTACATATGGTTTGGGACTGCGGGACAGGGCCGCATTCCACGCTTCCTGTCATAAATATCCCGGCATTAACCTGGCCCGGGAACTGCGGCACCTGCGGTGCCGGCCATGTAATCATCCACATCAAAGACGTGTCATACTAAGGGAAGCACCCCCGAAGTCGCACCCGTGAAGTGGGTGAAACTCGGCTGTGTGGCAACAGCCTCCCCATCGTGCCCATAGCACATCCGCTCTGGGTAGGAGCCGACCTAGGTAGGAAAGATCCCGCTTGCCTCGGCTGGGACTCGAACCCGTGTCTCCCGGTCCATGATCCGAAGTGCTAACCATTACACTACGTGGGCCGGTCCAAGTAACTTTTGTCGACAAAGTCCGCAGAAAGCTCCACCTGAAACAAAATAATCACTCCAAACCGCTTAACACCTTGGAAATCTTCGTTAAAAGACAAACCAATTGCCGCGGCGCACAACCGGCGCGGAAAACAGAAAGGCCGCGGCGTACAGCCAGACGATCCCGAGACGCACATCCAACGCATCTTTGTGTGCTCGCATTGATTTACGAACTGTATCGAAATTAGGCAAGTTACAGCCCTAAAACTCTATCCATACATTAGGAAGAAGCAATAGATCATTCAAGTCGCATGGATAGGCTTTTTCGTTCGCGTGACTATTTACAGTAATGTCGGGAAGAGATAATTTTACACTGAATTGGCGATGAGAATGGAACAAAACTAACCCGTTGAGGACGCTGACCCATCACGATATGGACAAAATATGAAAAACCAAAGATCATCGATACAATTTATTGATCATCTTTGGCAAAGTCGATCATTTCTCTCCAAAGCAAAAGCGGAGCCGGGGTGGCCGAATGGTAGAGCGTTGAACTTCTATTTCTAATGCTCGGATCGTGAGTTGGTATCCCGGCTGGGGCCAAATATTTGTGCTGGCTTTTTCATCCTTGTCCCGTCTTTGATATCACCCGTATGTGGTGGAAAAGGACGTTAAACCCCCAAACACTCACTCCAAAGGATAAAACTTTGCTGGTTAAGGTTTTACTAAAGACCCAAGATCCACTACATTCTGAATAGCAAGATCTGGGACTTTTGGTAGGCGTGTCAGCATTGCAATGTCTTGGAGTCTAATGAGTGATGACTAGGTGAAGTTGCAGCATTTTTGCAGCATGTTGCTGTTTTCCACGCTCACTCTGCGAAGCATGCTTTTTACAGCCAATGTTGGTACAGGGACTAAAAAAGAGAGTTAAGAGTCTTGATTTGGATATCTGGTGGACTGAACACTTGTTCAGATTCAACGTTTTCTATTAATTTTGCGTTTGATTTTGAATGCCAGTTTACCGTACCGCACCGACGTTGGAGAGCAAAACTGCACTGTAAAACTTAACACAACTGAATAAGTGACAGTGATTTTGTAAAGTGTACAAGGTGCAAAAGCTGTTTGATGGTGTTTGCCGTATGATAACCCCCCCCCCCCCACCACCTTCCCCCCTCCCTTTTTTTTATTTATTTTTTTCTTCCCACTACCACCCTGCTACGTGAATATGCTTGTCGCTTACAATCTAGATCTAGAGAGACATTCATTTATCAGTGTTCACATCAAATGATCATCAGAAATACATTTAAAAGAAAAAATCTACTCATCTTACACTTTAGCGCGAGTCGCAAACTGGGCTGAGTTACGTAAAAATCCCATAACAACGACGAATTGGAATCGCACATGTACAACGGGTTACTTCCATCTTTGCAAAGCCAGCTTATGTTTGGGAACAGTTTCGCTCGTGAGTGCGCCTGTACGCTCGAAATACTCTATCTTGATGATTAGTACAGCTCTTAATGCGACACAATATTGTTTACGCTTTGTGCGAGCGGTCGAACATTCAAATTCTACGATTGTTGTTAAACTACTGGAGCGCTCAGTGTGGTCGCCGGGTCATCGAGTACGCTTCTGTTGGTTCAGTGCCAGCATTACAGACGCTGTTACTGTCCAGGGTCCGTATGAAAAGTCGAGGTTAATTTAACCCACGGCTACGGGCCTAACCCAGACTAGGACAAAAGAAACCCAAGAGCGAAATTATTATTATTTTTTTTTAAAGGAGGCAAAGAAATGAAGAACAAAATTCTTCTATAACGGCCCAGGCACCTTCCTGGAATGGGCCCGCTTCCTGATTTAAAAAAAAAAAAATTAACCCAAGAGCTAGTTTAGTTCGAGGTTAGACTATAACCCGGGGCTAAAAGCCCTAACCTCGACTATTACATACGGGCCCAGGTGTCTAGGTGGTGTAATGACGGATACCTAACCATGAAAACAGAACGATCTGTGAGCATACAAATAGTAGCATTAGCCCCTTTAACTTTCCTTGGCTTTTGGGTTTATTTGGGCTGCTTCCAATGACCAAAAAAAAAGAAGGATATTACAGTACGTTAAGTGAAAATGTTTAACCGTAGGCAGTCGCCGCTAAATGAGACACATCAAAGAATCGAAATATTAATGAATACAGTTTATATAGCGCCTATCTGTTTTCTACTCTTTGCGCTCACACACACACACACACACACACACACACACACACACACACACACACACACACACACACACACACACACACACACACTGAGTGCCAATGAAACAGTGGTCGGTCTACAGCTCGAAAGCTTGCCTAAAGAGGTAGGTCTTCAAACGGGCCTTAAATTGAGTCAGCGTGGGAAGATCCCTAATGGTGACAGGTAAAGCGTTCCAGACAGAGGGGGCAGCGTAAGAAAATGAACGTTCGATCGCCAGCTGACTTCAGAGTTGTTCTTGGAACCTTTAACAGTTTTTTCTGATGATGAACGGAGAGTACGGGAGGGTTGGTAGGTTGTAAGCATTGCAGACAGGTACAGAGGGAGAGAGCCATCCAGTACCATACAGTAACCCCTTGTGTACAGAGTAATCTGATGCAACACAACAGTTGGTATTTCAATATTAGAACAATCGCATACTTTGACGTACTTAGCTTGAGGGAGTGGTGTCTCATAAATTATCTCTCCCTTACTGTACTGTATGAGACGTTCTCACAAAGTACACAAAGTTGACGTTTGATAATAATAATAATGAGTATTGTATAGGCGCTTTTCCCAGTTTCGTGGATCGGCTCAAAGCGCCGCGAAATGAACCCAGCACGCACGCTCACGTGAATCACACGCATTCTCTCACGCACTGGACATAAACACATTACAATCACGTGGTGCGAAGCGTCAGCTCAGCTATTTAAATTTCGGAATTTAGATTTGCATTTATTTTTCAAATTTGGTGGGCTGAACATTTCCAAAGCAGAGTCAAGTCAAGTCAAGTCAAAATACTTTATTTATCCCCTTAGGGCAATTCATGCGGGAGAGCATAAGACACATAAAGAAGTTAAGATCACTAAATTCATATAATTGTACTCTCTCTCTCTCTCTCTCTCTCTCTCACACACACACACACACACACACACACACACACACACACACACACACACACACACACACACACACACACACACACACTCACACACACACACACACACACACACACACACACACACACACACACACACACACACACACACACACACACACACCATGAGGGGGAGGAAGCCGGAGTACCCGGAGAGAACCGCCGACGATCGGCCCGAATGAACGGTGCCACATACGAGAAGGAAAAATTCTTTACCCTGAGTGGGACTCAAACCCCTGACCTCTCTTAACCACTAGACCACCGACCGCCCCTAGCACTCATATGTGAAATGTGCACCTCTGGCAAAGGACGTTCCTTTAACGTGATATTCCATCGCTTGAAGCATGTTCTACAAGCATTTGTGTCATCAGAGTTAGCCGTTAGGAATGATTTAGGGCAACGTGCTTCTCCATAATGTCCCTAGCACACGTTTCAGGACGTAAAAGCCCCCCAAAACATCGGCTTTTTCTTCGATCAAGATGAATACGGAGAAGAATGTTCTTTAATAGCCTAGTCGCGAATTGATCTTTGTTGCCTGCGTGGCGTTAAGCGCTAAAAAAAAAAAAAAAAAAAAAAAAAACTCACTCTTCTTTAAAAGCCATTTGGATTAAGATTGATTGTAACGTCTCATATTTTGTTTTGTTTTGTTTTGTTTTGTTTTGTTTTGTTTTGTTTTGTTTTGTCATGTCTTTGTCATGACCAAGTCGGGATTCGAACTCACGACCCGTCCATTCGCCTCTCCAGGCTCACCTTCTAAAGTGGAAACGGCATCCTAGCCATATTTGATCGAACGCAGATACATGTGGAACTTGTGGGACTCTTAAAACCGCTATAAAATCCTTCTTTTTTCCGGCTGTATTATATAGAGTAAATTGACTTCTCTACCATCACTGCCACCATCATTATGTCTTCATGTATGTATCATGATTGTGTGTATGTAACGTGTATGTGACGTGTATTTAATGTGTATGTAATGTGACATGTATTTAATATGTATGTATGTAAACGCCACTCTGCTAATGTGAGGTGCCCAGAGCTCCAAGAGGAGGTTGGGCGCCAGACAAATCCTCATTATTATTATTATTATTGGCTTATTATTATTATTAGCTTGCTTCAAACATGTTTGCCAAAATTGTGCGCTTTGTTTTTTTCATGAACCCGCAACGTAACTTCAGTTGCAGAGTGCATGGTCATGAAAGCAGCTATACTACGTGACACAGCGCACATGCCTCGCGTTATCAGGCATGTCGATTTAACCTTGTTTGGCTTTCCCATTGCGCCACTATTTATAGGAAAGATAAAACTGCAACGACATGTAAAAACTATGCATGTTCCTGGTTGTTGGGGCTGTGTGTGTGTGTGTGTGTGTGTGTGTGTGTGTGTGTGTGTGTGTGTGTGTGTGTGTGTGTGTGTGTTTTATTTATTTTTTTCCCCTTTATCTTCTCCCTTTAAGTTAATCGACCGGTACCGACCGGTCACCATGCATTTTGCGGCAGAATTCTGACTGCTTTACCTGCTCTCTGTCGTAGGCAAGGCTAATAACTGTGCTGTAAGACAAGCTCACAATAAGTTTGAAACCAAAGATACACGCTATCAACCAGTTAACACTAATTTTGTGGAAGGAAAACCGGCCGCAGCAAGCGAAATATTGCAGCGTTTTCTTTCCCCCCTCATCTTCAGGTCAGTACATCCCTTTGTACCTTTGAAACTGACGCAGCTTTTTCATTGGCGTTTGGTCTGCATATACGAGTGAGTGTCAGAAACTGAGCTGAGTTGTATACACACATTCAGCCATTTTTGCCGTGTAGAGGCAAAATACAGTAAGTCGAAGACGTCATTTTAGGGGAAAAGGGCAGATTTCAAGATGAAAGATATTTGACGCTATTGCCCTTTTCCTCAAATGAAGTCAACAGAGTTACTGTATTTTACCATTACACGACAGAATTAGCTGGTGCATAGATAGCTGGTGGGATTATGACAAATAATTATGAGAGAGGAAGCCTCACAAACCAAGGTTTTGTGCACGGGTGGGTGGGAAGGTGTTTTAGGGTTTAACGTCCTTTTCCACCACATACGGATGACATCAAAGACGGGGCAACGATAAAATAGCCAGCGCGAATATTTGGCCCCAGCCGGGATACGAACTCACGACCCGAGCAATAGAAGTCCAACGCTCTACCATTTTGGGCACGGACTATACAACACTTTTGCCTATGTATGTGTTCATGTAACCTGGTTTCTATGGGTATTCTGCATTTGTTTCTTGGCGTGTTAGATTAATTTTGCTCTTATGTGGTTGCTCCATGCTGCCTGTGTGTAATCAACTGCACCTGTTTGGAAACGGAAACGGTAATGACTGCGAAGTGGTTACAAGTTAAGCAAATAAAAGCGACATAAAAGGGACAGAAACCACTTAACTTTGACAAAGGACGACACAGGCCAACGTTTCGGCTTTCGCCTTCTTCAGGACATAAACCTGTTTATGTTTGGTTTATGTCCTGAAGAAGGCGAAAGCCGAAACGTTGGCCTGTGTCGTCCTTTGTCAAAGTTAAGTGGTTTCTGTCCCTTTTATGTCGCTTTTATTTGCTGAACCTGTTTGGATTTATGTCATTATGTACGGTGCTTAGAGGATGGGTTGGTGTTTGGGGAGTTTACCGTCCTTTTCCACCACATACGGGTGATATCAAAGACGGGGCAACGATGAAAAGGCCCAGCCGGGATTCGAACTCATGACCCGAGCATTGGAAGTCCAACGCTCTAACATTCGGCCACCCCGGCTCCCCCGTACGGTGCTTAGAGCCTGTTGCGTACATGTAAAAGCGCCGTATAAGTCCCCTATATCATCATCATCATCATCATTGTTTTTTTTTTTGTTTTTTGTTTTGCTGCCCCAACTCCTTTTTCCAGCTCCAGTGGTGTTCCTCCCAGGTCATGGGTGGAATCCACGGAGGGCTCGAAGGCTGGGGCAATTTTTATTATGCATGATGATGGAGATGAGGATGATGGTAAGATGATGCTATGGAGGTCCATGTGGTTTGGGACTGCGGGACAGGGCCGCATTCCACGCTTCCTGTCATAAATATCCCGGCGTTTACCAGGCCCGGGAACTACGGCACCTGCGGTGCCGGCCGTGTAATCATCCACATCATAAGACGTGTCATACCAAGGGAAGCACCCCCAAAGTCGCACCCGTGAAGTGGGTGAAGCTCGGCTGTGTGGCAACAGCCTCCCCATTGGGCCCATAGCACACCCGCTCTGGGTAGGAGCCGACCTAGGTAGGAAAAATCCCGCTTGTCTCGGCTGGGATTCGAACCCGAGTCTCCCGGTCCATAGTCCGAAGTGCTAACCACTACACTACGGGGGCCGGTATCATCATCATTGTTATTATTATTAGGACAAGGGATGGACAGTGGTTAGATATAGCGCATTCAACTTCAGCAGGTGTATACATAACAGTGGGACAGAGGAAGCTTACAAACCAAGGTTTTTGCCTCTAATAATAATAATAATAATGAGGATTTTTATAGCGCCTAATCTCCGAAGCCGGGGCTCTAGGCGCTTTACAAATCTATACAAAAGGTGATGAATGAACACACGAATAATATATAAATAGTCAAGTAATTAAATACGAATAAAAGCATACATACATACAGACATACATTACATACAATGTCATACAGTCAGACATACAGTCAGACATGCATACAAGCACTGACACCTACATACACACCAACATCCAATACACACCTACATACATTCACACTGCAAAAACAACGGGTTGGTGTTGGTAACGGGCTGAATGCTTTATCTGAAGGCTGATATGAATAGTTTTGGGAGCGAACTAGACTATTGTCTTCAGCATGACCATCCCAGTCAGCGCTAAACTCTTGTGTAAAACAAGGGATGGGCAGTGGCTGGGTATAGTGCATTCAACTTCAGCAGGTGTATAGATAACCAGTTGGACAGAGGAAGCTTTACAAACCAAGGTTTTTGCCTCTAGTTTTGGGAGCGAACTAGACTATAGTCTTCAGCATGACCATCCCAGTCAGCGCTAAACTCGTGTGTAAAGCAAGGGATGGGCAGTGGCTGGGTATGGCGCATTCAACTTCAGCGGTTGTATAGATAACCATGTGCGGGTATAAAGATAACCAGCGGGTGTATAGATAACCAGTGCCAGTTTGACATAGGAAGCTATACAAACCAAAGTTCTGGCCTCTGGTTTAGTCACGAACTGTAGTATAGTCGCTAGCATTGACCCTCAGCGCTAAACTCTTGTGTAAGACAAGGGATGGGCAGTCGCTAGCTATCTAGTGCATTTGGAATTCCATTCGCTAGAGCTTTTCGGGATTTTTTTTTAAACTGTGATTTTGTTCATATTGGAAATACATATTTATTGAAAACTTGTAATGGTTTCTAGACTGCAGCATATTCAGGGGGTGACTATGATGCCTGAGGCTAATATGGAATATATAGGCATTTTCAGGCCCTGTGTATTTGTGTCCTTCGCCCTACAGGCGCAATTACAAGTTACTGTTTCGAAAACATAAGTTGCCTTTGTACAAATGAAAATTGGTCGGCTGATTGTTTCCGATGTAGTTTCCGCGCCTTTCTGCACAGTGTGATCATTGTAACCGTGATATTCGGTAGGTCGGACAGAATCGTTTCATTTGTCCATTTAGTGTTGTGTTAAGTAGTGTCTGATCCCTCTCGGCAAAGAAAAACTGTTGAAACAACGAACTTCGGCCACCCAACCTGCTCTGCCCCGTCTACCTAAAGCCGGAACAGATAGATGTACTTTAGGTAACCCACTAGGGCAGGAAACAGGCCTTGTCACCAAGTTTGTAATTTTATCCCACTGATTAAGATAATGCGAAATGCAGTTGTGAGGCCTACCGCTGTCGCTGGATCTCGAATAACGCCACACGGTACACGATACTGGTTCACCAGGTTCACCATTGATAACACACACACACACACACACACACACACACACACACACACACACACAGAGAGAGAGAGAGAGAGAGAGAGAGAGAGAGGGGGGGGGGAGAGAGAGAGAGATAACACCACCTGCTTGATAAAGTGCATGTTGCATGTCACTGCATGCATGGCAACACAAAAATTCGTCCCACTGCCACTACAGCCGCTGATGTCATGAACTGTGATTTATTTGTGCAACCCCGTGCTGTTGGACGAGGGCAAAAAACAAAAACAAAAACAAAAAAACAACAACGGAAACACGAAATGCCACTTGTCATTTTCGCCGCACGGCTATAAACAAACAAAGCCTTCGTGAGTAATTCTTTATGGTGGTGTTACAGATATTGTCAGCTCGAGGAGAAGACTCGTGGTGCATACATGAATAAAAAATCATAAAACAAGTTGCGCGCCGCTCATAAGCGCAAGGCTTTTTATGGCTGGCATGGCTTTCCTCTTCGTGGGCGGACAGCGCCAACGCCACGCTATTGCATAGCATGACCTAATCAGACTAATGTCGCACGCTGGACGCTTTCTCCTCTTGTCTGATGCGTCCAACTCATTGCGCCAGCGTCGCTCTTAGAAGACAGAATTCAGTTCGCTCGGCAGCAGCGGATTTCCTCAGATTTTACGACCTTGATCCCGCCACCTCCCCTGTCACCTGGATGCTATACGCATTTCAGTTCTCACCCATTTTTCGTTTACCCTGTACCACATGACAGGTCACTAGTATGCTTTTGATATCAGTCTACTCCTTCACGACCGGACGTCCGTGTCGCTGGTGTCGGGAGTCTACTCTTGAGCTGTTTTCTGCGTAGTTACCGCTTTTTGCTGGCATCAAAGAGTTTGATTTGACTTAACTGCTCGGTTCCTTCGTTGCTTTCAGTATCTCAGTGTATGTAGCGTAAGGCGGGTTCAGCCCCCAAAACAGTAGTGGAATTCGCAATACTGCTTTTCTTCTAGAATCTTGGCCTTGTATGTTTTATTAATCCTTTTCTGGGATTTTGCAAAAAAGTTTTGTCTGATAAATTCAATGAACGTGGACATCTCCGCAAGATCTATTGATAGGGGGGGGGGGGGGGGGGGAATGACCAAGATGCAGACTTTTAGTGACGCTTACCGACATTTAAAGTGTCTAAATACAGCAGTTCAAATTAGAAAAAACAAACAAACAACCCCCCCCCCCAAAAAAAAAAAACAACAACAAAAAACTCGAGCTTCACCACCTCAGGAAAAACTCGTAGATGGCATGCATATTTTCGTGGAGCAGCTCAAACATTTTTTTTTTAAATGAGCATTTTTTTTTTCATTTTCATGGATTTGATGGTTTTATGTTTATTTTTACTCAGAACAAAGCCTATAAAGTATACCTGGTTGACACTTAGTACATAGTTTTTTTCCAGAAGCCTATACGACTTTCAAAACCTTCTCTCAAAGGGACGAGCAACCTTAACATAGCGTAGACGCGAGTCTTCCCCTATAAAAGGTTGTTATCGTTTTTTTGTTATCGTGTTTCTTTATCACATACTGAAGTGGTGCGAAGTAGCAAGGACAGATTTACAGCTCGAGCCTGCGTGTGCTCTATAATATTATATAGCCTCATCCTTGATAGGAACGAAGCTGAAGTTTTCGTGTACCGATGTTTTATTTGGCTATATACACCGGGAAGGGTAAATGTGCATTGGGTAAGTAGTCAACCATTTGATTGTGATCGCAAAAATGTTTGCCAGTAAATATATACAGTATGTGGAAATAGAATGGACCTCAAAATTATGTTCGAAAAGGAAGCCAGCTGAAAAAAAAAGTCTTTCAAAACGTTGTTTATCTTATTCCGCAAATTAATGATTGCAGCTTACACAAACACATGTATATGCAAGCACGCATACACACACGCACAAATATACCCAAAGAGAAAGCACACACGCTAACAAATACTAGGTAACGTTAATGACAGCAAACAAAATGTCCGTTTTTCTTACATGTCTGTCCATCAAGCTTTAATATACACATTAACAAAAGTCGCACAGACACATGTATATGCAAGCACGCATACACACGCACAAATATACCCAAAGAGAAAGCACACACGCTAACAAATACTAGGTAACGTCAATGACAGCAAACAAAATGTCCGTTTTTCTTACATGTCTGTCCATCAAGCTTTAATATACACATTAACAAAAGTCGCACAAACACACGTATATGCAAGCACGCATACACACTCGCACAAATATACCCAAAGAGAAAGCACACACGCTAACAAATACTAGGTAACGTTAATGACAGCAAACAAAATGTCCGTTTTTCTTACATGTCTGTCCATCAAGCTTTAATATACACATTAACAAAAGTCGCACAGACACATGTATATGCAAGCACGCATACACACACGCACAAATATACCCAAAGAGAAAGCACACACGCTAACAAATACTAGGTAACGTTAATGACAGCAAACAAACTGTCCGTTTTTCTTACATTTCTGTCCATCAAGCTTTAATATACACGTTAACAAAAGTCGTATACCTAAAACAGAAATAAACTTTTAAAAAAAAAAGCCTCATCCTTGAAAACAAAGATAGAGAATACAAGTCACGGCAGGTCAGACCGACCTGAGCCCGTATGTAATAATCGAGGGCTTTTAGCCCTGGGTTAGACTACAGCCACACATAGATAAATCAAGTAGATCACACACATAATACCATCTCTCTTACTGTCTGCTTTTTAACACCTGAATTGTACCGGCCCCTGTAGTGTAAAGGTTAGTACTTCGGACTATGGACCGGGAGACCCGGGTTCGAATCCCAGCCGAGGCAAGCGGAATTTTCCCTACCTAGGTCGGCTCCTACCCAGAGCGGGTGTGCTATGGGCCCAATGGGGAGGCTGTTACCACACAGCCGAGTTTCACCCACTTCACGGGTGCGACTTTGGGGGTGCCTCCCCAAATGCCTGCGCCCTTCCAGAAACGGTTTCAGTAGTATGTGTCCAATCATTCCCAAAGGAGGGGGCGTCAAGCAGCGAGCTCATCCTACACGTGAAACCACAAGGACACGCGCAAAATTATAGCCTTCTGATGGCCGTCATTGCTAACAATAATTATGAGCCAGAATGGAGGTCACTGATCTCCACTGTGGTTCGTGTATATGTGTGGGACAATACGTTACTGTCACGGCACGACAGTGACAGAACTCTGATGCAGTCGTGTGTGTGTGTGTGTGTGTGTGTGTGTGTGTGTGATGGTGTGTGTGCGATGGTGTGTGTGTGTGTGTGTGTGTGTGTGTGTGTGTGTGTGTGTGAGGGAGGGGGGAGGCTGCCTGACACATTATACTTACACTTGTCTTGTCTGACATTTTGAAAATTGCTCATACCAAGCCCCTTGCTTGTTGCCTAGAAAGTGAAACAGTAAATACATGCACCAGGAAACTGGTTGTGTGCTCGTGCATAGTTTATTCATGTGTCGGTCGTGTCGATTGAAGAAGGTTTGTCCGCCATTAGTCTAAGTCACATAAATGTCACACGATTGTGGAAAATAATTTAATTTTGTTCTTATTTTAGTTTATGCGGAGTGCCGTAAATGTATTAATCAATTTATTTATTTATTTATTTATTTTCTTCTGCTTGGTTTACATACGAACCAGAGCCGACCATTTTTTTTTTAATCGGTTGAGTTGTTGGCAATGTTAAAACCGTGATCCCAGTTAAGCAGGAATATGGTACTGAAGGCAAACGTGACGCTCGGTTGGTATTGTTGTAAATAGCACACAGGATCCTCCACAGCTAAAGTACATTACTATAATGCAGGGGCGTAGGAACCACGGGGGCCCTGGGGGCCCAGGCCCCCGTTCGATTTTTGGAAGGGGGGCCCGAATATCTTTGGGCCCCCCTTGCTTTTGATAAGAGGAGAGGGGGCCCACCAGTGGTGGGGCCCCCCGGCTCTGCTGTCGCAGGACATAATCCTTGGCAGTCAACACACACACACACACACACACACACACACACACAGACCCCCCCCCCCCCCTTCTTCACCCCGACCGTATGGCTCACCCGACTTAGTGGGCCCCCCTTCCTCTCAGCATCTTCCTACGCGCCTGTAATGTAGATATAGTGTATAGTGTATAGCTAAATTACACTATTATTAATGTATAATGTTTAGTGTATAGCGTATATAGTGTGTAATGCAGTTGGGACTGCAGTCACCAACAATCTTTTTTATTTTGGGATTGTTTTGTTTTGTTTTTTTTTATTTATATTTTATTTTTTAAATTTAATTTAATTTTTCAAATTTTTATTTATTAAATTTAATTTTAAAGTTTATTTATTTATTTATTTATTTTATATTTTACTTTTTTTTTTTTTGGGGGGGGGGGGGGTGTTCTTTTGAAATTTGTATGTTTGAAAATATTTTCGGAAATAATCAGTTAAACGTTACTGGCCCTCCTTTTCTTCGACTACAGACGTACGTTAATTTCCAAGGCTGGGGATCTCGCTGAAAGCTGAAAGGTGTCAAGTATGTAAAGGAGCCTAAAACTCACTTCCCGAGAGCCGCAAGCGACACTGACTTCAAAGCTAATCTCGCTCATTAGTCGACGTGTGCAGCTCATAAACCTTCATTAGGCAGTGGGAAAGAGGAAAAACGGCGTTTTTAGAATGGGTGACGTGAACGAGCAGGAAACTTTCCTTGAGAAGGACGTGCAATGAACATTTACATTTCGACCGGTTTCAAGTACACAGAAAATAATTAACACGGAACACTGGCTGTCAGGAAATTTATCAGGTTAGTATAATCACCAGGAAATGTTTTCATCCAAATTAGTCAGTAATGACAATGTAGACTTTGCCTGGTTTCAGTTACGCCCTGAAGAAATTGAATGACAAAGAACAATGGCTATCATGAAATTTATTATAGGGCAGTATAATCACCATGAAGTGTTCACCGAAATTCATATTCAACTACAACCCCAACTACTGTCTCCCTCCAAATGTCCTTGCTTGAAGAAACCCGAGCTAGGAGGCGAGAACAAATATATCCTTTTTCACCTTGCGTCGGGAAATTGTTTACATGTGTGAGAAATTAGAATAGGTTTTTTTTTTTTTTTTTCAGTGTTGTAGGCTTTCAACTGAGAAAGCAACAAATACTAGCGAACTTATCGACCACCGTAGTGTTGGGGTTCGCACTTCGCGCCATGGGCCGGTTGACCCAGGTTCGAATAATAATAATAATAATAATAATAAATGGCATTTGTAGGACGCATTTCTTTGGAATCTAAACTCAATGCACCAATCACTCACCGACACTCACGCACATTTTACAAACAGTGGACAGTCATACACTGGTGAAACTGTCTAGTTGCTGACTCGAGAAAATTACTGGAAAGCTTTACAAGAGAGGAACTTTTAAGAACAGACAGTGTTGGCGCATTTCTCAGATGTGCTGGCAGGGAATTCCAAAAGGTTGCTTTAACAAAACTGAAAGAGCGCTCGCCAAAGGATTTCAGGTTGCGCTTGGGAATTTTGAGAAGGCGACGGTTGATAGACGAGTGAATCCAAGCCGAGGCAAGCGGGTGTGCTATGGGCCCAGCGGGGACGCTGTTGCCACTCAGTCGAGACTCGCCCACTCCATGGGTGCGACTTTAGGGGGTGCTTTCCTTGTTATGACACATCTCATGATGTGGATGATGACACGACCAGCACCGCAGGTGCCGTAGTTCGATCCTGCGCCTGGTTAACGCGGGGTTGTGTACGACAGGCAGCGTGGAATGCAGCCCTGTCACGAAGTCTCACACCACACGGACCTCTATAGTATCATCATGCTATCCTCCTCATCATCATCATACGTAATAAAAAATTACCCCAGTTTCCGAGCCCTCCGTGTATTCTATCCATTTCCTGTGAGGCATCCCACTGGAACTGGCAAGGAGGCTGGGGCACAAAAAAAACTTAATATTTGTATATACCAGAGAACTTTAGAAGCACACATCCGGATCCTTACCTCAGTATCTGTCAGCTGCACTCTCTACTTATCAGCCCTCCCGCAGACTGCGATCCTCTGATGAAAAGCTTCTCAAAGTTCCTCTGCGGATTATGAAAACTACCGACGAACGCGCGTTCAGCTACCTCGCCCCGACAATCCGGAACTCACTGCCTTCTGCACTCCGTGATGTCCCCACACTGTCAGCCTTTAAGTCACAGCTCAAAACATACCTGTTTCGTCAGTCCTTTCTATAGATAACTGGGTCCCTCTGTCCATGTTCATGTGTGTGTGTGTGTGTGTGTGTGTGTGTGTGTGTGTGTGTGTGTGTGTGTGTGTGTGGGTGTGTGTGTGTGGGGGGGGGGGGGGGGGTGGGCGTGTGCGCTCTGAGTCTGCTTTTCAGAGACGGGCGCCTTATAAATATGATGTATTATTATTATTATTATTAAGCACGTTGTCTATAGACGTATAGTAGAGCAATGGAAGCATAGACCGAAGAAAGTCCTATTTCTCAACTATTACAAGCCACAATGTCAGGAAACAACAGTCGCAATGGCCAGTAGGAACATGTATTCATTTGGCAAATAATAATAATAATAAGGACGACTTACAAGGCGCCTATACATGAAATAAAACAGGCTCTAAGCGCCGTACATCATAACTACATACACCACTTTCATACACAGACTCACAGGGAACATTCAAAGTTTAACAATAACTCACAACAAGCAGACTGACACGGTGTGGAAGGGCAGAGTAAATCAGTAATCAGTTTTAAATAAGTGGGTTTTGAGGCAGCCTTAGAGCTTTGTAAGCGGCAGTTATTCCCCTCGGAACGCATTGCGAACATTTCACTGTGATTGTATGAACCGGATGTGGTGGACTGATTCGTGATATCTGCATTTGACTTCATTATATGTGATGAATGGGTGACTGATAATGAAAACAAAAAAAGTGTGATAATTTTTAATGAACATGTTAAAGCGCATTTTTTTTTATAACGTTGGGAATTAACATACGAAATATTTGTATTTTTATGGCATAGGAACTTTTATCATCAATTACAACTGGAGTGTTGAATTTATACTGATAACCAGGCCCGGGAACTACGGCATCTGCGGTGCCGGCCGTGTAATCATCCACATCATGAGATGCGGCAATACGTGGGAAACACCCGCAAAGTCGCACCCGTGAAGTGGGTCAGTCTCGGCTGTGTGGCAACAGCCCCCCCCCCCCCCCCCCACTGCCCCCATAGCACACCCGCTCTGGGTAGGAGCTGGACCTAGGTAGGAGAAAATCCCGCTTGCCTCGGCTAGGGTTCGAATCCGGGTCTTCCGGTCGATGTTCCGAAGTGCAAACCACTACACTACGGGCGTAGGTGGAGGAGAGATCAGGGCCCGCATGTAAAAGTCGGGGTTAGGGAGTTTAGCCCCAGGTTAGAGTCTAACCTCGAATTAAACTAGCTCTAGAGTTAAATTTTCTGTTGTTATTTTTTGTTTTGGAAGCGGGTCCATTCCACCATGGTGTCTGAGCCGTTATAGAACGATTTTTGTCTTTCTTTCTTCGGTTCCTTTTTTGTTTAATTTTGTTTGGGGTTTTCTTTTGTCCTAGTCTGGTTTGGACCCGTAGCCGTGGGTTAAATTAACCTCGAGTTCTACATACGGGCCCAGGGAGGTTCTTGATAGTTTAGTGCCAGCGTGGAACTCTGGGTAAACAGCCATTGACCCATCAGAATTTTGAGGGTATCGCATGCCCTAACTGTCCTAAATCAAACCAAAACGGTGTCGCCGTAATGCGTTGAGAAGTTCTTTTCTATAGAAAATGTATTCTACCGGCCCCCGTAGTGTAGTGGTTAGCACTTCGAACCATGGACCGGGAGACCCGGGTTCGAGTCCCAGCCGAGGCAAGCGGGATTTTTCATACCTAGGTCGGCTCCTACCCAGAGCGGGTATGCTATGGGCGCAATGGGGAGGCTGTTGCCACACAGCCGAGATTCATCAACTTCACGAGTGCGACTTTGGGGATTACACGGCCGGCACCGCAGGTGCCGTAGTTCCCGGGCCTGGTTACCGCTGGGACATTTGTGACAGGAAGCGTGGAACGCGTCCCTGCCCCACAATCCCAAACCACACGGACCTTCATAGCATCTTACCATCATCCTCATCTCCATTATCATGCATAATAAAAATTACCCCAACTTTCGAGCCCTCCGTGGATTCCATCCATCACCCCAGAGGAACACCACTGGAGCTGGCAAAGAGTTGGGGCAGCCAAAAAACAAAAACAAAAACAAAAAACAACCCCAAACACCCGTATTCTATTTGCTTTCAGGTGCAACACTGGACAGACGCACACCCATTCTGGGGCCGAGCAAGGGTAGAAAACAACATCCCCTTCATTGTGAAGATCGCCACAGCATTTTTTTTCCCTGAACGGAAATTTCAACATGAAGATATCCCCCAAACTTCTGGCCGTTGTTGTGTTCACTTCTGGTTCTGTCTGGGTGCTTTTGCACTTGTACACACGGGCTACGTTTCCCGTATCAGTAGGGAGAACAAAAACTGCCAAAAGAACTTCATCTCCAGAGTCTACCCTACTGCCGAGGTTTCCCATAGACGATCCCTTTTATCACAAAAACTTGGGCGTAACTGTAGAGATCATGCGCGTGAATCTGGACGACCAATCAAAGTTTGTCGAGCCCGTTAGCCCGGAGTTCTACGCTGAGAAAGCTCGTCTAACGAAGCCAGCAAAAGCATCAAGTCACGACTCGGACAAACAAGCCGCCAGCGACCTGAAAATGTTGAATTAT
Organism: Batillaria attramentaria; assembly: GCA_018292915.2. NCBI lineage: Eukaryota > Metazoa > Mollusca > Gastropoda > Batillariidae > Batillaria > Batillaria attramentaria. The sequence goes on along the minus strand of JACVVK020000015.1, from coordinate 195,073 downwards.
TTCACACCCTTGCTCAGCAACGTCTCAAGGTCACGGTTCTTGTTCACTATGGACGTATTCATCCGCGCGTGTGAAAAGTACGGCTGGGACTATTTCTTGATCGGAGGGTCACTGCTGGGTGCTTACAGGCACCACGGATTTATCCCTTGGGACGATGACGTGGACATAATCATGAACATCAGCCAGTGGAAGGAAATACGTCATGTGCTAGGCAACATGCCCGGGTTCACACTCTGGGCGAACAAAGACGATGTGTGGCGATTTTTCCTCTCCAAAGCACCTAAGGTCCCCGGTGGCGATCACCATTTTCCTTTCCTCGACCTGTTCTTCTATCAAGAAACTCCCACCCAAATCATGGGTTTGTTCGAGCACGTGTCCTACATCAGATACGACAAGAAGCTCGTCTTCCCACTGTCGAAAGCACGCTGGGAACGCTGGGAACTTCCTATCCCGGCATGCACCTCGCGCTTGTTACGAGAGGAGTACAAAGAACTCACTACTTGCGTATCGGCCCCGTCGATGCATGAAGTTGCGCGAACGAGAAAATCGCACTCCTTCCCCTGTTCAAAGTTGTACAGCGCCTTTCCGTTTGTGTTCAGGCGTAGAGATAATGCTACCGACAAGGTGGTGGAAACCTTAAAAGTCGGGGACCGGGTCATTCAAGAGATTCAGGTGCCACGTGAACCAGAACTCTGTTCACAGTGAACTGTGAGGTGAAGGTTCGGTTACTTGTGGCATGTTTCGAATGAAGAGAGAGAATTTACGACTTCAACACGTATGTATTCGCAATCACATCCTGCGAAGCATTCCGTGATTCTGAATCACGAGTCAGCTTGTACGGAAGGTACAGAATCAGAAATAAAATTACATGGGGCGATCGGAGGTCTAGACTCCGTCACTAATGCGGGGGTCAGGTTCGAGTCCCTCTCGCATGCAGCACCGTTCATTGTGGCCGATCGTCAGTGATTCAGAATCAGAAATAAAATTACATGGGGCGATCGGAGGTCTAGACTCCGTCACTAATGCGGGGGTCAGGTTCGAGTCCCTCTCGCATGCAGCACCGTTCATTGTGGCCGATCGTCAGTGATTCAGAATCAGAAATAAAATTACATGGGGCGATCGGAGGTCTAGACTCCGTCACTAATGCGGGGGTCAGGTTCGAGTCCCTCTCGCATGCAGCACCGTTCATTGTGGCCGATCGTCAGTGATTCTCTCCGCGTACTCCGGCGTCCTCCCTATCTGATTTGGAAATGGTCGACCCACAAAATTTGAAAGCAAATGCAGCTCTAAATTCCGAAACTGAGCTGACCCCTTCGCAACACGTGATGTCCAGCGTGTGAGAGAATGTGTGTGATTCACGTGAGCGTGCGGACCGAGTTCAGTTCGTGGCGCTTTTCAGCACATTCAAGATTCTCGGTAATGCGCCTACGCAACACGGAATCATCATCATCATCGTCGTCGTCGTCGTCGTCGTCGTCGGCGTCGTCATCATCATCATCATCATCATCATCATCATCATCATCATCATCATCATCATTTTCTTTCTTGATCTTTCTTTTAATTCTCCACTTAAAAAAAATCGATTTTTTTTTTTACTCAGTTTGTTTTTATTTTGTGTACAGTTTTGTTTTTAGTTTTTGTACATTTTTAATTTTTTTTTTTTTTTTTTTGGGGGGGGGGTGCTCAGTTTTGTTTTGTTTTGTTTTGTTTAACTCTTTTTGTTACATTTTATCTACGTATGAAAAGTTATGAATATGATGGAAATAGCCTTACAATCCTTCAGCTGAACCCATTCCTCAAGACGACAATCATGACGATGTTTGATAACTAGAACTATAAGGTTTGTGTAAACATCAGACAGCCTTGGGTAAGTAGCAGTGATCTCAAGGCGTGCGTGCGTACGTGTGTGTGAGTGTGCGTGCGTGCGTGCGTGTGTGTGTGTGTGTGTGTGTGTGTGTGTGTGTGTGTGTGTGTGTGTGTGTGTGTGTGTGTGTAATAGTAACAAGTAATGCCTTATTAGTTATGGTTTATTTCTTCGTACTGTCTTCTCTTCCCCCTCTGTTGTATTTCTAAGTACAACGAGCATGAAAATTTCTCTTGAAGGTATCCATGCATCTAACAAGCGCTTATTGAATTGGATCGGATAAACGGTTCAAGTGCCCATTTGGAAAGGACCATGGTATGGTAACATTGATTTTTGTTGTTGTTTTTATGTTGTTTCCATAGTAATGGAAACAACATCATAGAACGGGCTAAAATGTCCACGTTCATAGGCAAGCATCTGTGGTACAAACGCACGTCACTGCCGATCTTCCGCAGAGACGATTTTGCAAGTGTAACTCTGACAATGACGTAAGAAGCGTGCGTCTCCGATGCTGACGTGTATGGTGCGCCGAACGCACTTCTCCTCCTGAGTGAGTTCCGTCTGTGTGGATGTGTGTGTGTGTGTGTGTGTGTGTGTGTGTGTGTGTGTGTGTGTGTGAATTGTGTCCAGGCATGTTTCTCCGAAAATACTCAACCGAATGGCTTCAAATTTGGGGGTATCCAACTATATCAAAATGTTAGGTTAGAGCAACCGAGCGTGTGATGATTGCTTAAGTGATTTGGGAGTTATCGCCCTTTTGAGACAAGTTGGTTGTCTGGCGTTTACAGGCGTAATATTTATTTAAATCACTCAAATTTTTGGCAGTAGATAGCTTGAATACGGACTCTGAACAGAGTCACTACTAGAAAATAGTCGCTCTTATAGATGTAAACCGAACCTCAGTTGACATTGCATGTGAACCCAGTTCAGATGCCTGTATCTCCGAAACTACTCAACCGATCGATTTCAAATTTGGGGTTTCTAAATGAATCAAGATCATTGAATAGACGACCTGATCCAGGTACGATTCAAGTGCACACATGATTTGCGAGTTATCGCCCTTTTCAGAAAAAAAGTGGCTTTCTGGCGTTTAACATTTACCTAAATCACTCCATTTTTTGGAGCATAGATAGAATGAATACGGACTCTAAACAGTGTGAATTTTGGAGGTTGTGGCTATTACACTTTTGACGTAAGCAACAATAACAACAAAATAGACAAAATAACATGAAATTTGGAGAAACAACTTTCTAGGACGGGGCCGTTCCTCCTTGTTTGTTTGTTTGTTTGTTTTTAATCATAAGGACGGTTCATTTAAGTATGTGGCTCTTAGCTTGTCAATCCAGCCGCGAAGAACGGGTGACAGCCAAAAAGAACGGGCAAACGCAAACATTTCGGGATGGGACACACACCTGTTTTTCCTCACCGAGCAGAGTAAAAACATCGCATGCAAACTCTGTGTGTGTGTGTGTGTGTGTGTGTGTGTGTGTGTGTGTGTGTGTGGTTTGCGCGCGCGTGTGTGTATGTGTGGGGGGAGGTACTCCTGGGTAAAACCAGGATGGTTATTGATCGTGTTTGTTCTGACACAACTGCCCTTGGTTATTAACGGCAGTCTGGGTCGCCCTGACCCATGGCTTGAGAGAGGCTTATCTGGACCCAGTCGTGCTACTGCTTCGTCTCCATTTATCTAACCTCCCATTGACCCCACAACCGGCCCAGTCCTCGAGGAAAAATAAAACAAACAAAACAAGACCAAAAAAAAAAAAAAAAAAAGGAAGAAAGAGGGAAAACAAAGAGAAAGGTAACACCTTGCTTTAAGAATTTGAGTAGAATCCCATATGGCTATGCGATGGGTGGGTGGGTGTTTGGGAGTTTACCGTCCTTTTCCCACCACGTAAAATGGTTGTGTGAAATGTTACTGATTCGCACAGCTTCGAGCTGCATGTTACTAGAGGCTGTTCTGTACTTGACGGAGAGAAAAACAACTGACGATGTCAGTGAAACATTATTATTCAAGGATGAAAGGTTGGGCACATTGTCTTGTCTTTGATCTCGTCTTCGCTGCTCAAATAACAAACAAAATCAAAGTCAAACGAGAGGAACGAGTGAGCGAGCGAGCGAGCGAGAGAGAGAGAGAGAGAGAGAGATGATGATGATGATGATGATGATGATGATGAAACTTTATTATTTTATCAACGGTAAAAGTTTTGACAGAGAAGGCTCGTCAGTTTACAACCTTGCCGTTGTTAATACTAAAAAAAGTAATAAGTAGAAAAGCAAAAAGTTAAACAACAAACAAATAGCAGTAAGTAGAAAAGCAAAAAGTTAATAATTCTCTCCAGAGAGAGAGAGAGAGAGAGAGGAAGTGATATGTATGTTATATCATTTTTAAGAACCCACCCCAAACATGGAATTGCTCCTTGAAAGAGAGACAGAAAGACAGACAGACAGACAGACAGACAGAGTGCAACTGTTAGTGTGACAAGACAAGACTGTGTTTAAACTGTAGAATCTGAATTTAATTTTTTACTTTGCTGTAAGTCCGTCGACAAATTTCCATATTATTATTATTATTATTATTATCAATAAAGATCTGGTCCCAACAACAACAACAACAACAACAACAACAACAACAACAACAACAAAATAATAAACAAAGAAATAATGTCGATACCGCCATTTTTTTTTAAATGAATGAAGATTCGCCAACAGTATGATAGCTGGTCTTTCTGTATTGCCCGCCAGTTGTTGTTGTTGCTGTTGTTGTTGTTGCTGTTGTTGTCGTTGTTGTTGTTAAATACTATATGGACAGTAGTCTCGGCTCATACATTATATTGAAATCATCAGACATGGTGCTCGGCGTATACGTACCGTATCGCTTAACACACTGACTATTTCAGTATTTCTTGGAAGGAAGAATAACATGAGCAGAGGCTGAAGTGCTTTTGATTTGTGATATGAGCGTATATGATGGTAATTGCTGTTGTTGTTGTTGTTGTTGTTGTTGTTAGTGTTGTTGTTGGTGGTGGTAATTTTGCTGTTGCTGTGGGGTTTCTTGAGTTTTGTGGGGTTTCGCAGGGTTTTGTGCTTATTGTTTGAGGTTTTTATTTAATCAGATTTCTGATATTTGTCATTACATGTGTCGTAGCCGTTTGGGGGGAAATTGTGTATCAGGTTGATAAATTATACATCCATTCAGAGAATTTTTATTTATTTTTTAAATTGTGTACTATAGATGTATTCTTTTTTTGCTTTTAGTATAGCCATGAGTGTCCAAGAATGTGTGTGTGTGTGTGTGTGTGTGTGTGTGTGTGGGTGTGTGGAGTTTACTCCAGAAGTGCGTGCGTGCGTGCGTGCGTGCGTGGGTTGGTTTTTTTTTATTGTTTATTGTTTGGGATTTTGAACAGATTTCTAATACTTAGGTATTGTTACATTCACATCAATTCACAGAATTGTTATTTGTTGTTTTATTTGGTGCTAAAGCTGTACTTCATGATCTGTTTGTTTTGAATGTAACCACGAGTTTTCTAGAGAGTGTGTGTGTCAGTCAGTAGCTCTACGAGTGTGTGTGTGTGTGTGTGTGTGTGTGTGTTTGTTTTACCCACCTCGTGAAGACTCACTATAGACTACACACCCACATGATTGGGACCTGGAACTTCGTGAGGACTCACACACAAGTCCTCACGATGCGACGCCACCACTAGACGCGGACTACCCTTCTGTGTCATCTCTCAAATTATCGTAAGACTTTTGCTATTTTTAACCAACCAGTCACATACTTCACATACGTCACTCTTTCGCGCCAAAACCGACTGCGTGTTTTTTTTTTTTTTTTTTTGTTTGTTTGTTTTTTGATCTGCCAATCACACGTGGCCATGCAAAATACATGTACTTGCTGTCACAGATGGTAGGACTATAGGAGAAGCAGCATGGCAGACAAAAGGTAAGGACCATTCTTTTGTTGATGTGATGATGATTGTGACCACGTGTTTCACGCTGTTCTTTATAAGACTGAATAAGTGAGTTTTTAGTTGTCTCCTGAAGGATAGGTATGGTCACTTCCCGCAAAAAGTGACGCCGACAGCCCAATAGAATAAGAAGAGAGGAGAAGTCCAACCAAAGAATTTATTTCCTGATGGCAAATGAATAAAATTTCTGCTTGATGATTTTAGTTTGAGCGTTTTAGACGGACAGGTGCTTGCACACTTATGGCACACAAAACAAGTGATCCGATTCTGCCATCTTCTGCGGCGCGCTCGCCTGGTAGGTTTGGCGTTATCAACAGAAAAGCATTATAGTCATACTTCAGTAGAGAGCGACGAGCTATTCTGGCCTCTGTGCGAGCAGTGTCGGCTCTGGCAACCAATAAGAATCTGCCCTGAGTTGGCGCAAAACTAATGAGTCAGGCATATACTGTCGTAATTGATGCGCACTACTGGGAAACATAACTGTCCTCTCCAGCAGAAAAAAAAAATCACTGAAGACGGTGTTTCATAGAGGAAGTGGGATTTTGGAGAAGGGGGGGGGGGGAGGGGGGGGTTACACTGAATAAGTGAGTTTTAGCTGCCTTTTGAAGGATAGGTATAGATGCGGCCACTTCCCGCAAAAGCACCCTGAGCCCAATACAAGAGAGGGGAAGTTCAATCAAAGAATTTATTTCGTGATGGCAAATGAATAAAATTTCTGCTTGCTGATTTTGATTTGAGCGTGTGTAGTAAAGTATTGTTTTCTCTCTTCATCCCAAAGAACGAAAACAATGTTGCGACGAAACAGCAGAGATTCAGAAGGCCAATGACGTATCCATCGATAGCGCGATGGATACAATCGATCAAAATACAATGTTGTACAGAGACTGAAAACTTGGCGCGTCGCGAGGCTAGTAGGCTAGTCAAATTGCTGAACAAGGTAGAACAAATTTGATCCTAACTTTTTATTACAGATTTCAGTAGAACACAGACCTCTAATGCTGTGGTGGTCTCCGTGAATTTTTTCTCCGTCCGCGTCACCGTTAAAAACGACCGTTTATCTTGCCATTTTCACTATATGAGCCCTATAAATGGGCTTTTGAGGGTGTGCACAAAGTATGCGTGTTTGCGGGTTCAGAAATGCGCAGAACTCCGCTCTAAATACGGTTACTGTTAGACAAGACATGCATTGTTGACATACTGAAATTTTACCCCAATCAGAATGATGCTTCCTGGGTAATTGCGGCAATTAGTTTGACCGTTGATTGAGGACCCTGTAAAACGGCTGTATTTCATGCTTGTGCACTTATCAGGTCACTGCAGTTGACATGTATCGCGGAAAACATTTACGAACATTGAACAGTTCAGTCAGAAAACGCTTCTTTGGTGTTGTGACGTTCCCTTGTCACCGCATGTGCAGGTACGTATGAAATATGATATCCAAGTGAGCACTTTTTTCGGTAGCGATATTTTGGGGGTGTACTTATTAAAGTAGTTGCTGCGTTGTGAGTAGTGAACGGGTTTTCTCAAAGAGCAGTGCACACTCAAGAATAGTATCCCAGTTGTGTCATATAAGTTCATTGAAATCGCTATTGTACTTTTGTCACAAACAGCCATCGAATGTGCAATCTGCTTAATAATGGCTGAATATGCGAAATGATGGGAGTAGGGACAATTGATTGGTTGCTGTGATAAGGTGTATCCGCGAAAACAAGTATAATATGATGCAAATATTCGGGCACATCCTCGGTGTTTCAGAATTATCTTCCGGAACTTGAATGAGAGATTCATTGCTTATAGATGGCCGTTAATTGAAGCTATCAGTTCCCTATATGGGCTGAAAGCGGTGCTTACCAAAGAGCCTGCCATAATTGCTACGCTTGAATCATTTTCTTTTTATACATTTGTCTTAGTGAAAAAGACAATGACTAGTCGTATGAAGAAAGATCCGTGAATCTAAACAAGCGCGTCTTTTTTACAGCGGTCATTATTTTTACCCATTTTTTCCATTTCCTTCATTACATGCTGCGTGGGGGGTAGGTTTATATTTTGCTGCTAGCAGCCACCAATTTTAACTTGTCATTGTTTTACATCCTGGGAAAAGTAGAGTGATCCCAGAAGAAGGAAAACGTGCATCCCACATCAAATTTCATGAACTCGTCAATGCTTGAAATAGGTGACTTAAAATACCTTTTTCTAATTACACAGAGCATTAACCACTACGGGGGTAGGTTACCAAGTATCCTGATATGACGGCCACAGTGTACACAGCGTATTTTGTTATTTACCAGCTTTTAGAGGAGAGGCTTGGCACTTACGTGTTACTAGCCCATCCACTATGTCCCTTTGGCTGTGAGTGGTAATGAGGGGAATCCGTATTGTGATTGGGTAAAAAATTGACAGTACACAGCAAAGATTACAAATGTCGCCGCTGCAGCAGGTATTAATCACAAACCTCAAGTTTGACTACTGGATCTGTTAGACCAAACACCCTGTGGTGGTCCAAGGAAATGACCAGAAATTTACCTGTAGCAGCCCGAGGATATCAAATGTCTATTTTATATATAGACGCCCATTCATTCACGAATGGGGACCGGGCTGACATAATGCTGCTGCAGCTGCTACGCTTGACAGATCATGTGCAGACGTACATCATGATTTAAGGAAATGGTCTAGCATCACAAAAATACTATTTTAAAGATACCCCTCCGCTTAAAATTGTATCGCACTAAGAAAATGTCGGACATTTTCATTAATTCCTGTTTTTGAGGTACAGGTAAAGAAATCAGACAAAATTAATTTAAGCTACAAGTAAAATAACATTTCGCAAATGCCAATAAAAAAAAAAAAAACAATCGACGCCAAAGAAAATCTGTGAAATCTCTCTTATTTTCAACGTGTTTTTCCTTGGGAACAAACGCCGTTAAGTTGGCCTTTTTGGGCATTTTCACATTTAGGAATGCAGTTCAGTACTTGCAAAGTGCAATGGAAATTATGTAGAGCACAACCTCAAGTCTATAGTAGTATGTGGCTGAATTCATTTCAAGTGTTATGAGGTATGTTAATCACACGGCAAACATGTTTTCAAGGTCAAGGTCATTGGTTTGTCTATTTATTCCAAAACATTTTACTTCCTCGCTCAGAATAAGTATTTTGGTGCTGCTCACTTTTGTCCCCGTGATTTGATGAGTTCACAGCATCCTGTTCCCAGACCAGCTTTTGGTAGAGGGCTATAGAACGTTGTGGTGAATATAGTTGCGTGTTTTGGTTTTTTTTTTTTTTTTTTAGCCTTTTCACCTAAAAGGAGGTGTGTGTGTGTGTGTGTGTGTGTGTGTGTGTGTGAGCTGTTTCAGAGGTTTCATAGATGGTTGCGCTTTCCTGTGTATAGATTATGTGTATGTTGCACAAATATCTTCTGTCGTATCGTTCTGTGTATAATTATGTGGTCCTGGTTTGTTTAATTTTTTTGTATCTTCCATGCCCCAAAAAGGGGAAAGGAAAATAAAATCTTGAATCTTGAGACATGGGGCACCATCCCAAGAATACAAAACAGGCCGCCGGCCACAGGCCGTTTTCGACACCACGAAGGGTCATCCGCCATATTGATCTTGTGATGGCGTTTCTGTGTCCATGTGCATTGGAATTAATAACTATGGCGGACTGAACATTTGTGTTTTTAGAAAACGTTCTTGCCAGCAAAACTGACTTGCTGACGATGAACTTTTCAGTGATTTTCAGGTTAGCCTGAACAGAAAAGAAATTCGCATTCCTTTCTTTCGTTGCTCAGTATATACATGAATAGATATAACAACAATAATAATAATGATAATTATACTACTACTACCGCTACTACTACTACTAATAATAATGGGAGTGGGGAGGGGAGGGGGGCGTTCAGTTTTTCATGTTTGAGTTTCGTTCAAACAAAATGGTTTTCGTAAACTTGAGTTTAGACTGGTTTCGTTCCGCGTTATTTTCAGTAAACCAACTTCTTTGTGTCGTTGGAAGAATAATGACAATGGAATGAACAACTCAAACGGTCAGGTCCTGGTTTACAGACACGTCGCCTTGCACGGTCTGATGAACATTAGTGTTAGTCGGGTAGGGCTTAATGACCTGGTCCAACCAACGTCATTACCAGATCAGCTACCCGTGCACTGGGATAGACCTTCGCGTGTTTACTGTCCTTCTGGGTGTCATTGCCACCCGGATTTGTAATGTGAATACCATGAACCTCCCCAGCTATACTCGACACCCTCCCCTCAACCCCGTTAAATTTGTTTTAGCTGTAGCAATGAAAGCTGCGTAAGGAACACATACATCGTTACTGACGCGTAACACCATTCACTTGACTTGCAAGATCCCAGAATCGCACGTATAGCGTAGGGCATTCAAGTCTTTGAAAATGTACCCTCAACTCTAGTGTATATATTCTACCCCACAGGGTGAGACCTATTCATTTTTGTGCTGGCCTTTTCCTCGTTGTTCCGTCTTTGACATCACCCATGGTGGAAGTGGACGTTAAATTCCCAAACGACCATCGTGCCCCTTAGCACTATTGCGTTTTTGACAAATATTTTTGCTGTGTTTTTTTTTTTGTTTTGTTTTTTTCTCCTCTTCTCCGAAGGTTCTTGTTATCGAAACCGGCATTTCACGGCTACACATGAACCTGTCTCGTGGTATCAAATGCAAACTAGGCGCCTAGTTTGAATTTGATACCACGAGACAGGTTCGTGTGTAGCCGTGAAATGCCGGGACGGAGCCGCATGCCACGCTTTCTGTCAAAAATATCCCGATCTTAACCAGACCCGGGAACAGCGGCCTCTGCGGTGGCGGTCGTGTAATCATCCACATCATAAGATGTGTCATCCCATTGGAAGCACCCTTAAAATGACACCCTTGACGTGTGTGAGTCTCGGCTGTGTGGCAACAGCCTCCCCATTGGGCTCATAGCACACCCGCTTCGGGTAGGAACCGAACTAGGTAGGAAAAATCCCGCTTGCCTCGGCTGGGACTCGAACCCAGGTCTCCCGGCCCATGGTCCGAAGTGGTAACCACTACACCGCAGGGCCGGTAACAAAATCAAAATTAACGGTCTCCTGGGGCAGGGTCACTCTGATCTATTGCATACATATCTCCCAGTTACTGTGTTAGGTGCAGTCTTGTAACTAAACCTCGTGTGTGTTTGTCTTTGGCATTTTAAAAAGCTGGTGTGTGTGTGTGTGTGTGTGTGTGTGTGCACAATACAAGCTTAAATAAGCTGGCGGCCCAAAGTCATCTTGTCACTGCGTTGGTCTGCTGTAAATCGTCTCCATTGTTTTCATTGTCTGTGTCGGCGCCACGTTGTCCCAAGTAAACGTAAGATGAGCCATCTAACTTGGCGGTTGAATAAAACACCGAGTCCAATACACGCAGCTGGCAGCCATCCTCGACTGAGCAATGATAAAGAGCGCCACCTGACGGATTTTATATTTTGAATCTCATTATTTACACGGGACAGTAACGAGAAAGACATTCAGTGATTCATATTAAACTTGCTGGGTACCCAAACCATGCAGACCTTTACTAGAGGTCACCAGAAAGGCATTCTTATCAATGCATATAAGGCAAATGTTATGCCAAAAGTTGTATTTACAAAATTTTCACCCAGTCTCTATGACCTTTACCCCTAAGGTCAAGGTCACCAAAGTTGTAGACAAGAAATCTTCTCATACGAACATCGTTTGTGCTAATTTTGTTTTGCCTGGTGCTTGTGACTGCTTGTTCTTTTGCTTATTCTAACAGAGCGATGAAATAAAATGTTTGGGAGTAAACAGACGAACTGATGACCTTGACCTTGTAAACATGTTTGCCGTGCGAGTAACATACGTCATACCACTTGAAATGAATTCAGCCACTTACTACTGTAGACTTGAGGTTGTGTTCTACATACTTTCCATCACACTTTGCAAGTAATGTATGCCAGTAATTTTCATTCGTAAATTTGAGAATGTCCAAAAAAAGGCAAAAATAACGGCGTTTTTTCCCAAGGAAGAACACGTTGAAAATAAAAGAGATTTCACAGATTTACTTTTGTGTCTGTTGTTTTTTATTTGCATTCGCGTAATATTATTTTACTTGAAGTTTCATATTAAGTTTGTCTAATTTCTGTACCTGTACCTCAAAACAGGAATTAATGAAAATGTGCGACAATTTCTGAGTGCGTTTGAATTTGAGGCAAAAAGGTATACTTAACATAGTATTTTAGGGATGCTGGACTATTTCTCTAAAGCATGATGTGCGTCTGCACATGATCTGTCGAGCGTAGCAGCTGCAGCAGCGTAATATGTCAGCCCGATCTCCATCCATAAGAGAATTGGCGTCTATATGGAAAAAGGAAGATTTGATAACCGAGAGCCACTACAGGCAAATCCGTTGTCATTTCGTTGGACCACCGCAGGGTGTTTGGCCTAACATATCCAGTAGTCAAACTTGAAGTGTGTGCACAATACCTGCTGCAGCGGCGTCATTTGTAATCTTTGCTGTGTACTGTCAATTTTTTACCCAATCACAATATGGATTCCCCTCATTACCACTCACAGCCAAAGGGACATAGTGGATGGGTTAGTAACACGTAAGTGCCAAGCCTCTCCTCTCAAAGTTGGTAAATAACAACAAACGCTGTGTACACTGTGGCCGTCATATCTGGCTACTTGGTAAGTGACTCCCGTACTAGTTAATGCTCTGTTTAATTAGAAAAAGGTATTTTATTTTAAGTCACCTATTTCAAGCATTGACGAGTTCATGAAATTTGATGTGGGATGCACGTTTTCCTTCATCTGGAATCACTCTACTTTTTCCAATATGTAAAACAATGACAAGTTAAAATTGGTGGCTGCTAGCAGCAAAATATAAACCTACCCCCCACGCAGCATGTAATGAAGGAAATGGAAAAAATGGGTAAAAATAATGGCCGCTGTAAGAAAAAGACGTGCTTGTTTATATTCACTGATCTTTCTTCATACGACTAGTCATTGTTTTTTTTTCCACTAAGACAAATGTATAAAAAGAAATTGAATCAAGTGTAGCAATTATGGCAGGCTCTTTGGTAAGCACCGCTTTCAGCTCATATAGGGAACTGATAGCTTCAATTAACGGCCGTCTATAAGCAATGAATCTCTCAAACAAGTTCAGGGAGATAATTCTGAAACACCGAGCATGTGCCCGAATATTTGCATCATATTATACTTGTTTTCGCGGATACACCTTATCACAGCAACCAATCAAGTGTCCCTACTCCCATCATTACGCATATTCAGCCATTATTAAACAGATTGCACTTTCGATGGCTGTTCGTGACAAAAGTACAATAGCGATTTCAATGAACTTATGATATGACACAACTGGGATACTATTCTTGAGTGTGCACTACTCTTTGACAAAAACCGTTCACTACTCACAATGCAGCAACTACTTTAATAAGTACACCGCCAAAATATCGCTACCGAAAAAAGTGCTCACTTGGATATCATATTTCATACGTACCTGCACATGCGGTGGCAAGGGAACGTCACAACACCAAAGAAGCATTTTCTGACTGAACTGTTCAATGTTCGTAAATGTTTTCCGCGATACATGTCAACTGCAGTGACCTGATAAGTGCACAAGCATGAAATACAGCCGTTTTACAGGGTCCTCAATCAACGGTCAAACTAATTGCCACAATTATCCAGGAAGCATCATTCTGATTGAAGTAAAATTTCAGTTTGTCAACAATGCATGTCTTTTCTAACAGTAACCGTATTTAGAGTGGAGTTCTGCGCATTTCTGTACCTGCAAACACGCATACTTTGTGCACACCCTCAAAAGCCCATTTATAGGGCTCATATAGTGAAAATGGCAAGATAAACGGTCGTTTTTAACGGTGACGCGGACGGAGAAAAAATTCACGGAGACCACCACAGCATTAGGGGCCTGTGCTCTACTGATTTCTGTAATAAAAAGTTAGGATCAATTTTTTCTACCTTCCGCTATATTAAAAGCCTAATTAGACTAGCCTATAGGCTATAGCGGAAGAAGCTGGTGAAACTGTATAGAACAAATTGCAAAAGTCGCAAAAAAAACAAACCCAACTGCAATCGGTCAAGGAGGGCCAAAAGATTAGTTCTTCTAAAAAGTAGGAAAAAGTAGATAATTTCTGAGTTGCTGATCATCAAAATAGTATTCTCAGTATCTATTCATCTAAAGCATCCTCTAGGCAATGCACTTTCAGGACCAAGTCACCTGGAGTCAAAGTCAAAAGGGCACATGCATTTCATACAATCTACATGTGCTTACAATCATGCATGAATAATTTCATGTATACAATACTGTAACTTTTCACTATGTTATCAAAAGGAATGTCAATTATGATGTAGTCTTATTGATATGGTGAATGCAAGTCCTCTATACGTTTCAAATCCTAAAGACTCCTAGTGAGACAAGTGTACAATCATGCTCATACTCACATTACTGTTTAGTTATAATGAGGACTTAACACAGGTCCTAGTGAGGCAGGTGTGCAATCATGCTCATACTCACACTAGTACCGGATAATAATGAAAACTCGCACAAGTCCTAGTGAAGCAGGTGTCTGATCATGCTAATACCCACACTAGTAACAATAAGGACTTACTCAAGTCTTCAGGAGGAGGATGCAGTTTCTAATTATACACTGAGGACCCTCTTAACATCGTCTTTGTGCAAAAGGCTGGATGCAACAACAGTTGTCAACTTGAACAGGTGTTGTGGATATTAAAACAATGCAAGTTAGCTCTCCGCGTCTATAATAATCATTTACAGTCATTACTCGTTTACTGTTGGTGTATTTATCTAATATGAGTGCAAGTCCTCTCTAGGTTTCATGTCTCAGTGAGGCAGGTGTGCGATCATGCTAGTACTTGTAATAGTGAGGACTAACACAGGTCCTCAGGAGGAGGGTCTTGTCAGATACACAAAGTAGGTCCTCAGTAGGTAGTCTTCACAGTGCATGTACAAAGTCATATTACGTACTCAGCAATGCAATCCTATTAACGGGGTTTCCAACCGACAATCGTCATACCGAAGGCAACTTCATCTCATTCCACCGGCCATTTCCTCGAAAAAGCGGTATTTTCCTATAGTCCTCACGATGATGATGGGAGTTCAACGTCCTCGTCATGTAGGTTAAACAAGTATGTGTGTGTGTGTGTGTGCGTGCGTGCGTGTGTGCGTGTGTGTATGTTTAAATAATTGTAATAAATTTAATGAATTGTACATCAATTCATAGAATTGTTATTTGTTTTTGTACTTTGTTTTGCGGCTGTATTTCGCGCTTTTTGTTTTGTTTTGAGAATAACTACGAGTGTCCTTCAGTGTTTTTCTTGAGCTCTATAAGATTTTTTTTAAATGCCTGTGAACATTGCTTCATCCAGGAATCTTCTCCATGCTTCTCATATTAGTATTTTACAAACGCCACCACTTGCCTTGTTTTGATCTAATAAAAAATACATGAAGCCAGAGATTGTAGACTGTGTGGTAGGATCGTGGATGGGTGGGTGTTTAGAGTTTGTTTTGTTTTTTTGTTTTTTTTTTTATCGTCCTTCTCCACCACATACGCGTGAAATCCAGGACTGGGCAAGAAGGAAAAGCCAGCACACAAATACGTTTTGTTTGTTTTTTAGTCGATAAAGACATTTTTAAGGTTGTTTTGGCGTATCTTTTTTTTTACAAGCATACACAATACAATACACGTATTACACTGCACATTACAATACAACATATAATAATTATAAAGACACAAGTAAACAAATAAAAGAAAGAAGAAACTCGTACACAATAACAGGTGTACCATCCAAAGCTGTGTAAATTAAGGGAAAGAGACACATACATATACATAGAACAAGAGAGAGTAGAGGCAGATAAGAAAAGGGGAGAGATAGACCGAGTATAGGAATGAGAGAAAGGAAATCTATTTATTGAATAGTGGAGGATATTGCGTCCAGCACAAATGTTTGGCTTCTGGCCAGGATTCGAACTCACGACATTGAGTATCGAAAGTATAACGCACAACCGCTCGACTGTCCCTGCTTCTCCCGACTGTTGGAGGATCGTGTGTTTTTGTGCCGTGATGGTTTCATAAAACGACTTAAAGACAGTCTTGGATTTATTATTATCATTATTGTTATCATCATCGTCGTTATCATCGTCAACATCATCGTCATCACCATCATCATTGTCATCATCTGTGTTGTCATTATAATCATTCTTCTTCTTCTTTTTCTTCTTTTTATTATTATTACCATGATCATTATTATTGTTATTATCATCATCATCGTCGTCATTGTCATCATCTTCATTATCATTGTCATCATTATTCTTATTTTTATTTTTATTATTATTATTATTATTATTATCATCGTCATTGTCATCATCTTCATTGTCATTGTTATCATTCTTCTTCTTCTTCTTCTTTTTATTCTTCTTCTTCTTATCATTATTATTATCATTGTTCTAGGAAATTATTATTAATTCATTTCAATTCAATTCAGTTTAAAATACTTAATTGTCCTCACGGATGAGGCATTTCATCATGATGTGTGGCTTCGACATAAGAAAAAAAATTAATCATGGGCAAATAAAAAAGTTAATAATCACTTAATAAATCACAGCTAAAGAATTAACATTAACATGGGCAATTAGTTTTATAAAAAGAAAAATATATGGCTGTTGGGTGTAGGATTGTTTGGGGTTTTTTTGGGGGGTACTGCTTTATTGTCCTTTTCGGGAAATTCGGGCTGCTTCCCGCGGGGTACGCGCGTCGCCGCGGTGCAGCGCCACCCAATACCTATCCTATTTATCCCTTTTTATGTTGTTTCCATAGTAATGGAAACAACATAATAGGACGGGCTAAAATTTCCACGTTCATAGGCAAGCATCTGTGGTACAAACGCACGTCACTGCCGATCTCCCGCAGAGACGATTATGCAAGTGTAACTCTGACAATGACGTAAGAAAACCTGCGTCATCGATGCTGGCATGTATGCTGTTCCGAACGCGCTTCTTCTCCTCACTGAGTGCCGTCTGTGCGGATGTGTGTGCGTGTGTGTGTGCGTGTGTGCGTGTGTGCGTGTGTGAATTGTGTCCAGGCCCGTTTCTTCGAAAATACTCAACCGAATGGCTTCAAATTTGGGGTATCCAAATTTATCAAAATGTTACATTAGACGATTCAAGCGTGTGATGATTGCTTAAGTGATTTGGGAGTTATCGCCCTTTTGAGACAAGTTGGTTGTCTTTCGTGTACAGGCGTAATATTTATTTAAATCACTCAATTTTTTGGCAGTAGATAGCTTGAATACGGACTCTGAATTGACTCACTACTAGAAAATGGTCGCTCTTATAGTTTTCATGTAAACCGAGCCTGAGTTGACATTGCATGTGAACCCAGTTCAGATGCCTATTTCTCCGAAAATACTGAACCGATCGATTTCAAATTTGGGGTTTCTAAATGAATCAAGATTGTTGAATAGAAGGCCCGATCCAGGTACAATTGCACACATGATTTGCGAGTTATCGCCCTTTTCAGAATAAGTGGCTTTCTGGCGTTTAAAGGCGTAATATTTACCTAAACCACTCCATTTTTTGGACATAGATAGCATGAATACGGACTCTCAACTACGTGAAGTTTGGAGGTTGTCGCTTTTATACTTTTGGCGTAAGCCGTACCTGATGAAAGTGCTGGTGAACACACTTTAGATCTCAAAATCGCTCCTACTATACATAGATAATGAGCCTGGGGTGCCATAAAAAAATATACAAAAAAAATTAGAAAAATTCACTGCAGCCGTTATCGTCAGTTGACTCGAAAATTTGTACTCACAGCACATTTCCTCTGCAAGCCACACGCCTCACAAACATCGAAGAAGAGACGCACGCGCACTGACGTAAAGTAAGTGCGTCATGTTTGATTGACGTGATGCTGTTTTTTCTTGGGGGTGTCTCGCCACTTTCTTTCGGAATTCCTCTGTTTGGAGACGTGGTGTTGTATTTTACTTATGCTATGTCGCCATCATCGTGCACTCGCAGAGATGATACGGGATACAACAGACTACAACTCCAATACTTTATGAACAGAATATGCGCGGAGAACAAATTCATGAAAGAAGAAGAATCCAGAACGCTGTGCAGGGGGGCTGCTTACGTCAGATCTAGAACATTCCTCAACTTACTGGAAGGCTCGAAATCTCTCCAAGGTGACGTAATCTACTGACGTTACTGCACCAGCATGTTCTGGGATGGTCTAGAAATTATTTTGCATCGAAATGCAGTATCTTTTCGCAAGAGTCTCTACAACTTGACATGTGGAAAGCGGGAATTTCAGTGGGTTTCGTTTTTGCCACTGACTCACACTCAGAAGCATAATGCAAAGATCTTGGAAACATAAAGATAGTTCACTTACCTCCCTTTGAGGGACAACGCGTAAGAGTTGTCTGCGCGCATTAGCGCGCATCCCGCAGATCTACGCAGTTGTTTGACCCAACCCTACACTAGCCGCCGTAAAACATTTTAAGAAAATAAACAAAAACGAAGATGTCAGCGACTGCCAGGTGGTCTCCCCCCATATATTTCGCATGTGTTTTAGGCCTATGGAAAACATAAGTACTCTCAAAGTTCCGGAGGACGAAAGAAAGATCTAGTTTGGCTTTCACTGCTGTACGTAGGCTACGCAGTGCATTTCGTTCGATGTGTTCAAGTAAAACTAGTACGGAACACAGAAAGATCGAATGTGCGAGAGATCCAAAGATGGACGCATCCGCTGAATACTTCCTGCTAACTCAGCATTAATCATATCTGCGACCGACGATCCAGCAGATTCTATGTTGTGATATGGTTTTACAATGGTTAGAACGAAGTTCAGCCGGATGATTTTGTTCTCTGTGTGTGTGTGTGTGTGTGTGTGTGTGTTCTGAATTTAGATGCAGGTAGACGCTAGCACAATTTAAGTCACCGTGATTTGTAAAGTTGTCAGGGAAAAAAAATACGCTGTATCTGCGTCAGCCGCGTGTGTTTACTGTTAGTTTACACTGCATGCACACGTACCACTTGAGGGTCTTTTTTTTTTTTTCTTTTCTTTTTTTGGACAAGAAAGCGAAAAAAAAATGTTTGTTTTTCAACAGGAATACCAAAAGAAGTATTTCCCCGTTTATATTTGTCTGTTATTTGAACAATTCGGCGCAGAACACAATTGCATGCTTTTGTGATCGCTTTCCACTTTCCGCCATGCTGTCACTATAGGGGCCAGATCTAGGATGCGCGCTAATGCGGGCAGACAACTCTTCGCGTTGTCCCGCTATATGTCTCTCTTACGACACTCTCTGGAGCACAGAGTCTTTCAGTGGAAAGTACCTCTGTGCACAGTGGGGAAATGGCGCTCACTGCGCTACCGTGACGGGCCTAAATTGTCTCGGTGCTCTCAAACACAAGGTCGCGCACTATGTCATCCTTGACCAGCTTTGAACCCAGAGGGATCCTCAGTGGCGCAAGTGATTAGCAGGCTGTCTTCAGAGTGAAAGTAGGCGTGTTTCTGAATCAGAGACATACATAACCTGTCTCTGTCTGAATGGACAGATCTATTATTACATTCAGTCCTAGAGCACGGGTGTGTATGCTTTTGTAATCGTCTCTTATTCCACCACAAGGCAGGTACGTGATCGTCTGCACCGTGCAATAATACTTGCCTGTAGAGTGCAACACCCTTGCCTGTCAGAGTGCAACCCCCTTGCCGTTTACCTCACATCCTGTTGGATCAGTCTACCACGTAAACAGTGCCATCAAAGCGCAACAATAATTGTCCGCTGGCAAAGATTTTGCCCAAACGAAAAGTGGTCGGATATTCAAGACTTCGTTTCAAATCGAATCATATGACACACAAGTCTCTGCTTTTCTAAAAAAAAAAATTCGCCATTTTTAAAAATGGCGCTGGGTGTAAGCAGTCACATTTTCACGCCCCGCCGAAAAGGGACTGCACTCTGGAGTCTAATCTTACGAGGGCAGGAGTGACGCGTCTTTCTGATTCCAAGGTCTTTGCATAATGTGTGTGTGTGTGTGTGTGTGTGTGTAGGGGGAGGGGGGGTGCGTGCGTGCGCGCGCAAGCGCGCGTCTAAGGCGAGAGAGAGAGAGAGAGGGTCTCTTCTCCGATACCAGTAAGCAATCGTCTGTCAGTCAGGTCTGCGGGAAGTAACTCTGTCAAAGGGGAACGACTTTATTACAAGAATTCATTCACCCATGTAGAACCTCGCATACGCCAACAAGTTGTGACGTCAACCAGCTAGGCGAGCTCACACGACCTCATGTGTTTGGGTTTTTGCAAGTGCATAGAGGCACGATAAGGGTTTTCAGTACTTTCTTTATGTCAGCATGCTTGATGTCAGAGAGCTTGCGTTCCGGCGTGTGCGCGCGGGCTGCATACATGACACAACGACTACGACTGTGACTGCAGCAGGTCATTGAATGGAAACAACATATTGGGCTGGTGGCCATCTTGTTTTGTAGTTGAGGGAGACATGGCTTACATGTTCTTGTATGTATAGTTGAGGTAGACATGGCTTAACTCAAAAGTTCGTACGAGTTGACTGTGTCTGTTGTGCACGCAAATCTTGGGTTTTTTTTATGGCAAGTCTGGAGATCAGTGTCTTCAATTTCGCGCGTGCCAGGAAATTCGTATTCTTATTATGTGTCTGTACAGCGTTTTTGTTGAACCATCTTCAATAAACGCCGTGCGTGTCAGCCGAGGAGTTAACCAAGGATTTTGAATCGTTTGTGGAGTGAAGTGTCCAGCGTCCTTGACACTGGAGTGAACGAGTCTTTATTGACCAGTCGCCTTGACACCTTCACCCCGCACGTTAGAAAAGTAACGCAAGTCTGCACGCAAAGCCTAAAGATCAGGGCCCGCATGTAAAAGTCGGGGTTAGGGAGTGCAGCCCTGGGTTAGAGTCTAACCTCGAACTAAACTAGATCTAGGGTTACATTTTCTGTTGGTTTTTGTTTTAAATCAGGAAGCGGATCCATTCCAGCAAGGTGCCTATGCCGTTATAGAAGGATTTTTGTCTTTCTTTCTTTCTTCGCTTTCTTTTTTATTTAATTTTGTTTGGGGTTTCTTTTGTCCTAGTCTGGATTAGGCCCGCAGCCGTGGGTTAAATTAACATCGAGTTCTACATACGGGCCCTGCACCCCGCACGTTAGAAAAGTAACACAAGTCTGCAAAGCCACAAATCCTACAGATCTGTTGTCCTCAACAATTGCGATAATCATGCGTGCGTGCTTAGGGACCATCTTACAGGTCTAAGCTCCCAACAAAAACTTTCCGAAGTGTGAAAAAAATACAAGCAAGCACAGTCAACTCTGTCACAGTTGCAGAGTTGACACAATGTCCAGAAACAGCGACAAAACCGTGCCGAAAAACTGCCCCCACTTTCTGTCGGGCTTCTTCCACGTTACTGTGCACATTCCCATGCAACCCGGCTCATTATCTGACCACATCACCGATACGTCAGTTTAGACGACTGAGCGATGTCGAACATGGCGCAAGCTATGCTACTAGCGGTAAGTACACGTGTTTGAAAGCAGGTTTGTTTCTTGCGTAAACATTCCACCTCGCATACGAGCGACACTGACCAAATTCAAAAGTGACACGACTTGCATGGGGATCACTGCAGACAGTACAGACTCGGCCACGGCTGCTGTGATGCACGGACGGATAACCACTGCACGGTGATGTGCACAGTAGCGTGGGCGGACCCCGACAGGAAGTGGGGGCAGTTTTTCGGCACGGTTTTGTCGCGGTTTCTGGGCACTGTGTGAACTTTGCAATTGTGACAGAGTTGACTCTAAAAATTTTTCACACTTCGGAAAGCTTTTTGTTGTGAGCTTAGATCTTTAAGCTTGTCACCCGCTTGTGCGGCGTTTTCTGTAGGACCATCTTAAACTCAGTTCGTGCCGCGCATGAGTATCGCACGTTACTTTAAGTTGTTTCTCTATAGAGATTTGTCATTTCGCTTGACCTTGTTAGAGTGTTGCCGGCGGGTGGGTGAGTGGGTGGATGGATGGGTGTCCTTTTCCACCACATAAGGGTGATATCAAACACGGGGCACTGAGAAAAAGGCCAGCACAATTATTTGGCCCCAGCCGGGATTCGAACTCACAACCCGAGCATTGAGAGCCCAACGCTCTACCATTCGGCTATCCCGGCTACCCGTGCTGCCGGCGGAACAAAATTACAAAAGAAATATGGCTTGCTTTAATATAGCCACTGTAACATCTGTCACTGGTAGAAAGAGGACAAAAGGAAGACCTTTGATTTTTTTATACACTTTGCGTGCAATATGATTGGGGTCATTAATATTCATGGCTTTAACACAGGTTTAGCCAACGTAGATCGGGCTCCGCTGGCGACTGGTGGATGGGGTCGGTGTTTGGGGGTTTAATGTCTTTTTCCACCACATACGGGTGATATCAAGGACGGGGCAACGATGGAAAAGCCAGCACAAATATTTGGCTCCAGCCGGGATACGAACTCACGACCCGAGCATTAGAGGTCCAACGCTCCCCCCGTTGGCGACGGGAACGGCGCAGTAAATGTGATGATGCAGTAATGATGTAGTAGTAATGATGTAGTAGTGGTGTAGTAATGATGAAGTAATGATGTAGTATTGGTGTAGTAATGATGAAGTAACGATGTAGTAGTGGTGTAGTAATGATGAAGTAATGAAGATGATGATGATGATGATTCATAATAATAATGATAGTAATAATAATAGCAATATTGATAATAATATGTGGATTATGTATGCGCTTTTCCCAGTTGTTCGGTTCAAAGCGCCGCGAGTTGAACGCAATTAAGACACACACGCACGTGAATCACACGCATTCTCTCACACACCGGACATGGACACATTACAATCACGTTGCGCGAGTGGTCAGCTCAGCTATTTAGGTTTCGGAATGTAGAACTGCATTTATCCTAATTTTGTGGGCTGTTCATTTCCAAAGCAGAAGGGGAAGGACGCCTGAGTACCCGAAATGAACAGTGCCACATACTTCAGCTGAAAAGTCCTTTGCCCCAGGTGGAACTCGAACCCTCAGCCTCTCGAACTGGTGGCAGAAGACCTTACCTCTGCACTACTCACCGCCCCAAGCTCGCTATGGTAACAACAGCAGCACGAAATGAGGTCACGGAGAAATGCAGACTACTTTGTAGTACTTCCCACATGTACGTGCGGCGTACGGACACATATTGACCGTGAGGTCATGTTTGGTGTTTATTTGAGGAACCCTGTTTGGCGAGTGTGCTAGTTTGTAGTGATTTGTAGTTGTCACG
Source organism: Batillaria attramentaria (assembly GCA_018292915.2). Classification (NCBI taxonomy): domain Eukaryota; kingdom Metazoa; phylum Mollusca; class Gastropoda; family Batillariidae; genus Batillaria; species Batillaria attramentaria. The sequence goes on along the minus strand of JACVVK020000015.1, from coordinate 171,873 downwards.
AAAAAGCGTGATTTTCGTGATTTTTGTGTTATGTAGGGCAACGTGCATGCCAGGCGGCTGCAACAGGGTGAGTGAGTGAGTTTTTAGGGCTTAGAGCCGCGCAACAGGCGGCTGCAACAAGAGGCAAGCTGCCAGTGAAGGTTGGGCACAAGTGACGCAAGCGGATTTGTGTGAAGTGGCTCTCTGGCCTAAACAGAAAGCAGATTTGTACTCCAGTGAGGCCTGAGCGGAAAGGAGACATTCAAAGTTCTTTAAACTGCTGTCAGGTGCGTGCCTTTGAATGGTCTGTTGATGGCAGTAATTGTTTCTGGATTGAAACAGTTTTAGGGGTGGCTATGATGCCTGAGGCTAATAGGGAATATATTGGCATTTTGAGGCCCCGTTCATTTCTGTCGTTTGACCCGTGTCAGCATGAAAATTGACATAAAACACGCGCATACATTATGTCAAACACTTTTTAAAAGACAAGCTTCGCATTCATTGAGGTGGTGTTTCCTTCCCGGTCAAATCTGTTGTTTGCACGACTAAATTTAAGCAGGATATATGTCATAGCAAAGATTTTCAAACGAATAAGTCCAACGTATTGCACACGACAGTCCTAGCTAAAACGGATACATTGAACGCTGTACTTTTATTCTGCGCTGTGGTAGTCATCTCTTTTGTGCTGTTTGCTTGGCTGTTTGTTTATCTTTTGTTGTTTGTTGTTGTTGTTGTTTTGTGTTTGTTTGTTGGTTTGGTTTGTTGGTTTGTTGTTTGTTTGTTTGTTTGGCTTTTGTTGTTTGTTGTTGTAGTGTTTTTTTTTCTGTTTGTTTCTTTGTTTGGGTGGCTGGTTAGTTGGTTCGTTTGTTGTTGCTGTTGCTTTTTTCTTTTCTTTTCTTTTTTCTTTTTTTTCTTTTTTTTTTGAGGGGGGGGGGGTGAAGTGGGTGGTGGTGGAGGGGCGATTGTTTCTCTTGTTTTTGTTGTTCTTGCTGCTGTTTGTTTGTTTGTCAAAAACAGCTAAACAATCTTTCCCATCCATACATCTCGTTTCAACTAAAACGTCTGTGTGAAACCTGGGACGGGGTTAACAAAACAAACATACTATTACAGGTAATTGTTCCTCTGTGGTAAAGTAGTTTTTGTAGCCCGAAGGTGATGACAGACAAGAACAAAGCCACTCAGGGTCACCGCTAAGCCGTAGAGCATTTACATACAGCTATTGTCCCTGCTATCTGTAGATCTGAATTATACCATATGTGTCAAACACACTAAACACAAGAAAACAACACGTGTGTTAAGGGGTGCAGCTGACTGTTGCAAGATCCACGGGTGATTCTTTCTTCTGAGTATAGTCGGCGATACCGACAGTTTTGTGCACATACGTGTTCTTTTATTTCATTGATAGGATGTATCTTGATGTAATAATAATAATAATAATAATAATAATGAGTATTATATAGGCGCTTTACCCAATTTCATGAATCGGCTCAAAGCGCGGCGAACTGAACCCAACACGCACGCTCACGTGAATCACACACATTCTCTCACACACCGGACATAAACACATTACAATCATGTGGTGCGAAGGGTCAGCTCAGCTATTTAAATTTGGGAATTCAGAATTGCATTTATTTTTCAAATTTGGTGGGCTGAACATTTCCAAAGCAGAGTGGGAGGAAGCCGGAGTACCCGGAGAGAACCCCCGACGATCGGCCCGAATGAACGGTGCCACATACGAGAAGGAAAAATTCTTTGCCCCGAGTGGGACTCGAACCCCTGACCTCTCGCATTGGTGACAGGTCTCTTAACCACTAGACCACCGACCGATGTGTGTGTATGTAACGTGTATGTGACGTGTATTTAATGTGCGTGTATTGTGTCATGTCTTTAATGT
>JACVVK020000015.1:70000-165000 GCA_018292915.2 Batillaria attramentaria | reverse complement strand
GACAAGGGAAGAAGCTGCAGCTGGTTTAGCTTTTCATCAGCTGTAAGATGAGGATTCGGTAAAAGTAGCTTTGCTGCACGTCTATGAAGGGAGTTAAGCCCCTTTAAATGAATGTGGCTGCAACCATCCCACACCGTTGACGCATAGTCCAAGTGAGACCGTATGTGCGCGTTATAGTACATTTTGCGACTCTCCAAGTCAAGAAAAAGCCGCAGTTTGGACAGGGCGAATAGTTGTCTGGATAGAGTTTTGCCTAAGGTGTTAGTGTGGGCTTTCCAACTAAGCTGATTATCAATTGTGATGCCGAGAAGACGATGTTCGCACACCTGCTCTATAGGCGCGTTGTTAAGTACCAAATTCAGGGCCAAAGGGCTGAGCTGGTGCTTTTGACGGGTGGCTATTACCATGGACTTAGTTTTTACAGGGTGTATGAGCATGGAATTAATACAGCACCAGTCCGATACGCCGTTTAGGCCTTCCTGAAGTCGACTGCTAACCACAGTAATATCGTTATCAGCGGAGTGGAGCGATGTGTCATCCGCAAACATGTCACATTCAATATGCTTACTAGTCAGATGCAGAGGTAAATCATTAATAAAAATATTAAAAAGTAGAGGACCAAGAATGGATCCCTGGGGTACGCCAAGAGATATGTTTCTGACATTGGAGAATGACCCATTCAGAACTACTTTCTGCTGCCTATTCTCAAGATATGACCGAAAGAAGGAAACAGCGGGTTCACTGCATAAATAACTTTGAAGTTTCTTGATCAAGGTGCCATGATTTACGAGATCAAACGCTTTTCTTAAATCAAGAAAGATGGCCCCTGTTACCTGTGCATTGTTCATGTTGGATAACCAAGTGTCTGTGAGCCGAGTGAGAGCGGTGTGGCAAGAGTGCAGGGGACGAAACCCTGACTGAAAACGGTGGATAAGTTGTCTGCTTTCTAAGTAAGCTTGTAGGTGTGTGTGTACGTGTCGCTCCAATGGCTTTGATAAAACTGATAAGAGGGAAATTGGTCGGTAGTTGTTTGGATCTGCCAACTCTCTTGATTTAGGTAGCGGAATTACTTTCGCATTTTTAAACTGTGTGGGGAACACTTTCTGTTGAATAGAGAGATTATAAATATACGTAAGGGAGTTGACAATATATGGTAAAGATAGTTTTAGGATCTGTGGGCTGATGTCATCTGGTCCAGTTGATTTTTTGTTTTGCATGTTACTAATTAATTTCCCCACTTCATGAACCGCTATGGGAGGTATCCTAAAGGGAGCAGCACCGGCTGTTCTTATGTTACAGAATTCGACCAAGACGTCGGGACAGATATATTCTGGATTTTTCTGGGACTTTGCTAAAGATTCAGCCACGGAGATAAAGTGGTTATTAAATAAATCAGCGGTAAGATTACTGGGTATTGCTGCAGACCTGTTATTAGAACTTCGCGTAAGGGAGTTGACAACGCGCCAGACTTCAGATGAGTTCTTGCTGTCAGTGACAACACTGCGAACAAAATTTCTCTTCGCCTCTCGCACCATGTACTTAACGCGATTACGCTGGTGTTTAAATTCGCTGAAGCGTTTCTCGTGCCGCAGCTCGTCGCGTACCTCCATGGCTTGCATAATCTCTTTAGTCAACCATGGTGGAGGGATGGCATGCTTCACTCGGCGTCGCCGCAAGGGGGCGTGTTTGTTGAGAACAGACAGAAACAGATTATACCAAATGGACAATGCAGTGTCTGGGTCGTTAGCCTGTAGCACATTGTCAAACGGCGTGGTGTTTAGGTCAGAAAGGAACTCAGTTTGATTAAAAGATTTGAATGACCGATAGACTATACAGGTGTGGCCACTCTTTTTGATTTTTGGAAGACTCATAGACAGATTACAGACAACAGGGTAGTGATCACTGACACTAAGGACAGGAACACTGACGTCAGTAACCGCTGTGGGGTTATTTGTGTATATATGGTCTATTAATGTAGAGGATGAGGCAGTGATTCTAGTGGGCGATGTAACCTTTTGAACTAGGCCGAACAGTGATGAGGTTGCAGCCCAGGCTGGGTGTGGTTTTAACAGGTCTATGTTAAAGTCACCCAAAAGAAGAATATTGGTATTACTTTTAGATACTTTATCAAGATTGTGCGTAAAGTCGTCGTACCAGTCGAAGTTTGCCGCTGGGTTTCGGTATAGAATACCGATGAGAAAGGATTTGGACTTCGGGCTTTTAAGCTCCAGCCAAACACACTCAACATCATCAGTTTCGAGATCTTTACGTCTTGTGGTCAAGTGTTGAATAGAATTATGGATGTAAACAGCGATACCGGTCTGACCGGGAGATGACGCATCACGTCTGATTACGGAATAATTAGGGATACTGACGGCCGCATCGTCTATATTAGAATTTAGGCGCGTCTCACTTAGACCGAACACGTGAAACGGTGTGGGATTGTTTAGAAATAGTGATATGTCCTGTAATTTGTTGTACAAATGAAATACATTGAGGTGACCAACGTACAATTTTTGTTGACTAAGGTTGGTGGTCGTCATCATAAACAAGGGAGAGAACGGGATACGGTGCAAAGGTTAAAGAATACAATGTGAACAGAAACTGAACAGCGCCAAAGCAAAATATGTGACACAAATCAAACGAAAGTTAAACAAAACAATCAACACTGAAGTCAGTTGTGTCGAGTACTAAACTTGTGTGCTGAGTCACACATACACACTCACTCGCTGTGGCTTTAATTAAACCACTACAGTCTGTCAGTAGTCAGTGAGTAGTCACGTTAAAAAAGCAAAGGTGTAAAGTCCAGGAGAAAATACACGTCACTGCACTGAAATAGTCGCGATCTGTTTGACGGCTAAATCAGTAAATAATGTCGCCGAGAGAGAGAGAGAGAGAGAGAGAGAGGTTCTATGTGCACTCACAACAACGAAAAACAACAACAAAAACAACAACAACAACAGCAGCAACAACAACAACAACAAAAAACAACAACCTCCACTGGGTTGCGCTAGACTCTGTCAAGGAGAAAACATGTAACTAAAACCAAAAACAAAACCTAAAACCATGCTACACGAGTTGTAAATCACATTTTGTCATCACATCTACCATCTTCCTTGAAATCCAGCACCTCCACCGAGTCTTTCATGAGCCACCTGAAGACCTATCTCTTCTCAAAGATCTGATGCGGACTCCCCCCCCCCACCCCCCTGCAGACTCCACCCCCTTCTGCTGTTTTTGTTAAAACTTATCCCCCCCCCCCCCCCCCCCCGCGCTACGAGCATGCTGGGCATGGAGTTTTTTCAGCGCGTTACAAGACATCATCATCATCATCATCATCATCATCATCACATTTTGTTTGACCCCCGAGATAAAGAGCGGTTCAAACTGCTGCTGCGAACCCTCCGCAGCGGAAAAGAGGCGTGGTTTAGGCACCTTACGTGGTAAAGACTGTAAACAGCCACGGTCGTCATGGTTAAGTGGGTTATACTAGTATAGGTTGGTTATCGGGGATAGGGCCGTGGGTGTAGCTCTCGGGAGGTGACAGAGAAGAAAGCTGTGGCTCACAGCCGAAGGCGTGCGATTGTTTTTGTGGATATCGCATTGTTTAACCGTGAAATAGCTCCAGATGTACCGGCCGAGGGCAAGGTGTATCGTCGACCTTGCCCTCGGCCGGTACATCCGGAGCTATTTCACGGTTCCCCACCAATCACTGTTGGAGACCTTGGATGAAATGAAGACAGCACTTGTTGTTCGACTGATCCAGCAGCACCACACAGCTGTTCTCCCCCCAAACGAGTCCCACTCTTTTATGCCGAGCGCGCTTTGATCGTCCTTCCTAAAATAATAACATGTTGCTCTCTAAAATAATATCATGTTGCTCCCTAAAATAATAACATATTGCTCCCTAAAATAATATCATGTTGCTCCCTAAAATAATAACATATTGCTCCCTCAAATAATATCATGTTGCTCCCTAAAATAATAACATATTGCTCTCTAAAATAATATCATGTTGCTCCCTAAAATAATAACATATTGCTCCCTCAAATAATATCATGTTGCTCCCTAAAATAATAAAATATTGCTCTCTAAAATAATATCATGTTGCTCCCTAAAATAATAACATATTGCTCCCTAAAATAATATCATGTTGCTCCCTAAAATAATAACATATTGCTACCTCAAATAATATCATGTTTCTCCCTAAAATAATAACATATTGCTACCTCAAATAATATCATGTTGCTCCCTAAAATAATAACATATTGCTACCTCAAATAATATCATGTTGCTCCCTAAAATAATAACATATTGCTACCTCAAATAATATCATGTTGCTCCCTAAAATAATAACATGTTGCTCCCTAAAATAATATCATGTTGCTCCCTAAAATAATAACATATTGCTACCTCAAATAATAACACGATGCAACAAACACTTCCTGGTGTGTTAATTCACACACACACACACACACACACACACACACACACAAAATCTTGAATAAATTGTTAAAATAGACCCGATAACGCAAGTCGCGCTCTTAAGGCCGTTCTTAACCGGGCAGACTTTTGGTTCGCGAACTAGGTTCGGAGAGTACGGCGAACTAGGTTCGCGCAAGTTGTTTCTTAACCGACCAAATACTTGTGCGCAAACCCTGGTTCGAAAGGATCGGCGAACTAGGTTCGAGGACTGCATAGCGTGTTGTGGGAACCCTCGCGATCCTTTTGCGATCCTGCGCTCTGATTGGCTGCTCGGGGAGAGCTGTTGTGCGCATGTACAAAGTTGAGGAAAATGGCGGACGGCATGGCGGCTATCGACTCACTTCACATTTCCCTCTTTTGCGCTCTTTTCCTCTTTTCTCCTCTTCCTTGGCTTCCAAGAGTTCACTCAAAACGATAACTACCGCAAATGCCTGGTCGTCTCGATCTACGAAGGCGGCCATTTTGGTTGTTTACGATTGTCTCAACTTCCGAGTCCGCGCTTGTTCGGGCGATGACGTATGCATATCATTAACGGTCGGTTAAGAAAGAGAACTAGTTCGGCCGAACCTCTGGAACTAGGTATGTGTGCGCGCTTGCCCTGTTCGTATACAATACACAGTTCGCCGAACAAGTTCGTCAGACTGGTGGTTCGCCCGGTTAAGAACGGCCTTTAGATACGGATTAGTTATGGCTAACCCCTGAGTGATCGGGGAAGTTACATCAGCCCTCGATTACGGGAGAGGGGCAACGTGACTTCTAGATAATTATATGGATATGCCCGAAGCTGTGACGCTATCGGTTGCTTCGCCACCGTGCCACCGTGTGGACACGTAGCTTTGGGGATGTATGAGGAAATACAGTTTCAAATTCATGATTCAAATTCAAGTTCACGATTGCCTCTTCACGAGGGGTAAACACTTGTAATGTTCAGAACAATGTAAAAGGTATCGTGCAATCAACACCACACAAACACCCGCAGGGGAAGTTCGTTTGTAATGTTCAGAACAATGTAAAAGGCATCGTACAATCAACACCACACACACACACACACACACACACACACACACACACACACACGCACGCACGCACGCACGCACACACACACACACACACGCACGCACACACACACACACACACACACACACACACACACACACACACACACACACACACACACACACATCGAAGCGCCTTTAATGACATGTGAGTCTGACCGGACAAGCGGGTTCCACTGGTGTGTTGCTTATTCTCTCACCACAGTCGCTCTCCATTCACACACAATACGTTTAGAAATATCTTATTCACAGGAAATGAGTAAACCAGTCTTTTGAAAACATGTTCACAACACACACACACACACACACACACACACACACACACACACACACACACACACACAACGTGGCACACACACACACACACACACAACGTGGCACACACACACACACACACACACGGCACACACACACACACACACACACACACACACACACACACAACGTGGCACACACACACACACACACACACACAACGTGGCACACACACACACACACACACACAACGTGGCACACACACACACACACACACACACACACACACTCTCTCTCTCTCTCTCTCTCTCTCTCTCTCTCTCTCTCTCTCACGGTCTTTATCAAGGTATTTTCTCTTCTTTTTTCTTCTTTTTTTTCAGTTGTGAACAGAACTGGTGGTCGGGTCATTGGGGTGATAAACCTGACTTGAATAAACCTGGTGCATAAAAAGTAACATCCCTTGATCAAGATAAGCGAACAATTGCAAGTCAGATACGTTTCGACCCCTGTGTCATGATGTCCCCTATCAGAGTATGCTTCTTGCGGACGTATAAAGAAGATAGTGCCAAATGCATTCGTGGTTTTATCCTGGACTGCTGTACTGAAACAACCCCCCCCCAAAAAAAACACACACACACACACACACACACACACACACACACACACACACACACACACACACACACACACACAGACGACGGAGGGTTAGTACATAGACTCCCTTTGTTACACAAGGGAGCCAAAAAAGGTCTCGTTGAACACATGCGGCGAAAGCATCGCTTCGCTCAAAGCCCTCACTACAAATGTGCAACAAACAAATCATGAAGGTTAGTGCGCATTAGTGCTCACTGCTAAACCGCACACCTGCGGCAAATGCAAGAAATGTTTCTCAAACAAAAGACTGTCGCGGTGAGGAGTATGTTTATGCCTGTATCGATTACGGGAAGCCCCTCAGTCAAACAAACAAAACAGTTACCCTCATCCGGCTCTGTGAAAGGATAGGCCTGCTCTGGGTTTCCCAGTGTGTTTATGGGCCAGCTGCCTTGAGTCACTTACAGAGAGAGAGAGAGAGAGAGAGAAAGAGAGAGAGAGAGCACCACCTGCTTGATAAAGTGCATATTGCATGTCACTGCATGCATGGCAACACAAAAATTCGTCCCACTACCAGTACAGCCGCTGATGTCATGAACTGTGCTTTATTGGCCTATTATTTGTGCAGTCCCGTGCTGTTGGGCATAGCCCTACAGTACGAGGGCAAAAAAAAGAGTAAACTGACAGCTCTCAACCAAGCCAGCTAAGTCTTAAAACAAAACAAAACAAAAAACAACAACAACAACAAAAAAAACTTCTGTGTTGTTTTGTTTTTTCTCAAAAGTCGTTCTGTTGTCTTGAGCAAGGATTTCGGCTGAGTAACAGTAAATTTCAGAATTCGGGATTTCCATCGTATGGGCCTGTACGTTCTGTCGTCTTGAGCAACGAGTTGAGCTGAGTGACGGAAAATTTAAGAATTCGGCCTGTAACGTTCTGTCGTCTTGAGCAACGAGTTGAGCTGAGTGACGGAAAATTTAAGAATTCGGCCTGTAACGTTCTGTCGTCTTGAGCAACGAGTTGAGCTGAGTGACGGAAAATTTAAGAATTCGGCCTGTAACGTTCTGTCGTCTTGAGCAACGAGTTGAGCTGAGTGACGGAAAATTTAAGAATTCGGCCTGTAACGTTCTGTCGTCTTGAGCAACGAGTTGAGCTGAGTGACGGAAAATTTAAGAATTCGGCCTGTAACGTTCTGTCGTCTTGAGCAACGAGTTGAGCTGAGTGACGGAAAATTTAAGAATTCGGCCTATAACTTTCTGTCGTCTTGAGCAACGAGTTGAGCTGAGTGACGGAAAATTTAAGAATTCGGCCTGTAACGTTCTGTCGTCTTGAGCAACGAGTTGAGCAGAGTGACGGAAAATTTAAGAATTCGGCCTATAACGTTCTGTCGTCTTGAGCGATGAATTCAGCTGAGTGACCGCAAATTTAAGGATTCGGAAGTTCCATCATACGGGCCTATAACTTTCTCTATAACTTTAGGTAGGAAAAAGTATTTCAAGCATTTTTGAACCGGTATGTAGTGGGGTGAGAGAATTCCGGACACCAACTCAACGCGAGGTTTTGGGTGGTGGTGATGGCGGTGGTGGTGGTGGAGTGCGTGTGTGTGTGTGTGTGTGTGTGTGTGTGTGTGTGTGTGTGTGTGTGTGTGTGTGTGTGTGTGTGTCTTTCTGCTATTTGACGGCGTAAAACCACGTAAGCAACCGAACCTGAATGCTGACCTCACAGTTCACTGTGAACACACTGCTGGTTCATGCGGTACCATTTTCTCTTCAATAACCCGGTCCCCGATTTTCCTCGTTTCCACCACATTGCCAGTGGCTCTGTCTCTACGCCTGAACACAAAAGGAAACGCGTTGTACAGCCTTGAACAGGGCATCGAGTACTTGTTCCTGATTCTCGCGATTTCGTGCATAGACGGAACAGGATGACACGTGCTGATGTCTTTATACTCGTCATGCAGCAAACGCGAGGTGCATGCCGGGATAGGAAGCTCCCATCGTTCCCAGCGTGCTTTTGAAAGTGGCAGGATGTACTTCCGGTCGTATCTGAGGTAGGAGACGTGCTCGAACAAGCCCATGATGTGGGTAGGAGTCTCTTGATAGAAGAATATGTCGATGTGCGGCCATGCGTGAACGTTACCTGGGAAATGAGGAATGTCCGTTAAATGAAATCTCCAGAAGTCGTCCTTGTTGGCCAAGAGTGTAAATCCGGGTATGTTCCCCAGCACGTGACGGATTTCCTGCCAGTGCGTGACGTTCATGATGATGTCCGCGTCGGCGTCCCAAGGGATCAGTCCCTGGTGCCTGTGAGCACCCAGCAGTGACCCTGCGATTAAGAAATAGTCCCAGCCGTATTTTTCACACGCGCGGATGAATACGTCCATAGTGAACATGAACTTTGCTCTAGTGACATTGTTGACTAAGGGCGCGAAATAGTTCAGCATTTTCAGGTCGCTGGCGGCTTGTTTGTCGTGATTTGACGCGTTCCGCTCTAGACGCGCTCTCTCCGCGTAGAACTCCGGGCTGACGGGCTCGACAAACTTTGAGTAGTCGTCCAGATCCACGCGCATTGGCTCTAACTTTAAACCCGTGTCTCCATGATAAAGAGGATCTTTTATTGGAAAGCTCTGGATGAGGTTAATTTCTGGAGGGGAGTCCTTTGCAGGTTGAACTGCTCTTCCTTGTTGAACTGCTCTTCCTTGTTGAACCGCTCTTCCATGCGGAACCGCCCTCGCTGGTGGATCCAAGCTTGTCGGTGGGAAAGTTGTAGGTGCAACCTTTGCGTGTGGAGAATTTGCAGGTGGAACCTTTGCTGGTGCAAAACCTGCAGGTGGGAGCATTTCAGGTGAACCGCCAGTCGTTCTTTTTTCAGCCTTTCTCTCTGCAAGGGGAAACTTATTCCATGTGTACAGGTGGAGAATCACTCCAATGGAACACCCGACCAAAACAGTAATCACAAGTTTGGGGGATTTTCTCATGTTGAGGTTTGCGTTCAGAGAGGGGAAAAAATATCAGTCCTCGCAATGCAGGAGATGTTGTTTTGTATCGATGCTCAGGGTGCTTGTGTGTACGTCCACTGCTGCACTGACCTGAAAGAGTGAGTGAGTGAGTGAGTGAGTGAGTGAGAGAGTGAGAGAGTGAGGCTTAACGCAGCGCAAGCCACAAAGACTAATTAGCGGCTAAGTGTGTCTGCACTACGTGAAACAAACAAAAACAAAAATGTAACGTTGGGCAACTGATGCAAACTGATCTACGGGGCAATATAAGCCTAGGACATGCAGGAGACACTGCACCTTCATGCTAATTTCTCGAACTCCCGGTTACAAAAGAGTGTAGAAAACAAATAACAATTACAACTAGGTAAAACAAAGATAAATACTAAGCGCATATACAGCAAATATTGCAACATCATCTCCTAGGCGCAATAAACCAGTTCGCAGCATATGCCCAACATCACTTATTCCTAACCCCTGGTAGTGCAGACGTGAGTGAGGGGTTAAAAAGAAGAAATATAGATGAAAGGGCCGAACTTAGAAATCAGATGAGAGGAAGGACAGAGCGGCTAAATTCGGGAGGTTTTAAAGAGAAACTGGCCTGAAAGAAAAATTTCATTTTTCTCTAGAAAAAAAAAACTCAAGAGGCCAGTGCTACCACTGACAGAATCAACCCGTTTCAGAATCTTACACTGAAGATTTTGAATATATACATGCCATCTGCTTACGTGTATACTTTAAATTTGGCCATGCCTATTTGAATACTTTGAATCTGCTTTATAATATTTTTTTTCACTTTACAACTACACTCCGTATAAAAAAAATGAAGCCGAATGTAGAGTGTTAGACTTTTAATGCTTGGGTCCTGAGTTCGATTCCCGGTTTGGGTTTTTTTCCGGGGGGGGGGGGGGGGGTTGGTTAGTTTTTTTTTGGTTTTTTTTTTTTTTTGGTTTTCGTGTTTTTTGTTGTTGTTGGTGGTGGTTTTTTTTTGTGTGTGTGTGGGGGGGGGGGGGGGGGGGGGGGGTGCGGTAGGGCTTCATTCAAATATCAATGATAATGAGCAGGAGGAGGACGAAGAGGCGGAGGGGGATTAAAAGAGCCTACCTTAGGATGAGCCGCAGCTTTCAGAGTGTGAAAGAGATGTATCGAACAGACACTGCAACCAACGCGCCATCACAGAGTTTAAAATCACCCCAGAGTCTTTTTTCTGTCCGACTTTCGCCTAGACAGGATCTGTGTTGCCACAAAAAGCTATACCGGTGTAGTGACCCCACCGCCACGATAAGAGAGATCACGTGACACACATCAAGTCTAGCCCATCTGTTGGGTTAATCATGGAAAAGACCACAGTACGTCAGCGTCTGGATAATGTCCTTGGCTCACGCAGCCTTTTATTTATTTGTTGTTGCTGGGTTTTTTGTTGTTGTTTTTTGGCTCCCTTGTGTAACAAAGGGAGTCTATGTAATAATTTAACCCTCCGTCGTCTGTGCGTGCGTGCATGCGTGTGTGTCCGTGTCCGCAGTAGGCCTTAACATTGGCATTTTCAAAGAATCTACAAACAGCGGAGGCACCAAACTTGACATGCTGATAGACAGCCTAAGACTTTTCAAAATGTATCATTCTGAATGACCTTGACTCAAGGTCAAGGTCACCAAAGCTGTCTGTCTAGAATTTTTACATGGGCATTTTTTGTTTTAATCCACAAATACCGGAGGTTTTAAACTTTGCATGATGATAGACATTGATAAGAACTTTACAGATGTACATGTATTCAATGGCCTTGTGTCAAGGTCAAGGCCGTACAAGCTATTCTCCGCATTTCCGCAGTAAACCCTAATATGGGTATTTTCTCAGAATCTACAAACAGCAGAGGCACCAAACTTGGCATGCCGATAGACAGCCGTAAGACCTTTCAAAATATATCATGTCGAATGACCTTGACTAGAGGTCACTAAAGCTGTCTGTTTGAAAATTTTGCATAGGCATTTTCTTGGAATCTACAAACACCAGAGGTTTTAAACTTTATGATGATAGACATTCGTAAGAACTTTACAGATATACATTTATTCAATGGCCTTGTCAAGGTCAAGGCCGTACAAGCTATTTTTGTGAAACCTTAACATTGGCATACATTGTCCGTGTAGAACTGGCTGCAAGCGTCAGCCTCTCTTGCGAAGGGGGCAAAAAGTGTACGCGTGATAAGAACACATTCGACATGTATTGCAGCGATGTGTCGGTCATGAAAGCGCGAAGTTTCACTTGGTTCACATTGTGAAGGCCATATCTTCGAAGTTTCATCACGGTAGGCAGAAAACTAGTTCGTCTGCTCATGTGTTGTCTTTTCGTCTGCTCGTCTCCTTCCCGACGTTTTGTGGCGATGTTGGTGGCTATCTGTCTTGTTTACACGTTTCCGGGTAGCGGTTTTTGTTTTTGTTTTTTGGGTTGTTTTTTTTTAACTACTTTTTATTATCCCTGTCGGGAAATTCGGACTGCTTCCCCCGGGGGGAGCGCGTCGCCGCGGTGCAGCGCCACCCAATATCCATCCTATATTTTTTTTACAATTTTGCTGGGGGAGGAAAGCCGGATAACCCGGAGAGAAACCCCCGATGAGCAGCCCGGCAGCCAGGAAAAACCGGTATCACATATCACAAGCTCGGCCTGGTCTCGAACCCACGCTTCATCGCCATGACATTGGTGACGGCCGTTCAGTAGCGCAGCGGCTAAATCCGACGCGCTGCCTATTAAACCACCGCTCACCCCTGTTTTGCTGTTCTCTGCATTGTGTTTCCAAATACAGTCAACATCACCTTTTTTTTTTTTTTTTAATCCACTCCCAGTGTTTTTGGCAGGTCAGAAATATCCATTTCAAGGCCGATGACGTAACTGAGTGTTTTTGTGAACTCGTAAACCACTGAGTGGGTTATGGAAAGTCATAACTCACAGTTTCGCTCTCTGTTTCCATATTTTTTTTTTCGGACGCAAAGCTCTCGAAGTTAACTCACTGAAAATTTGCACTGGCGAGCGGTGTAATAGTCGGTAACTGACGAAGATGAGCCACAGTATCACTGAATGCGCAACGACGCAAGCCTTGCCGAAAGCCAACAGTCGTTTCAACGCTATCGAGAAAAAAACAAAATATTTTATGTGGGAAAAGATTCAATCAATCTATTCCTTTCAACCCAAAGGAAAATACTATAGTGGCAGTGACAGTCTGGGCCAGGCAGACAAAGACGTTTAATAAAAATGATAATTGCTGTTGGCCGGTGGATCACTCTGCTCCTCTCCCCAAACATCCGTGGATAAACACGTCAGCAGGGGCGCCGGAACCGGGGGGGCAGGGGGGGCAGCTGCCCCCCCTGTACCCAAGCAGGGGGGGCAAGAGTGTCTTTTTTGCCCCCCCTGGAAAATCAGGTGACTATGGCAAGAGGGGGGCAAAGCCATGGTCTTGCCCCCCCCCCCCCTACCTCTCCCCCTACCCCTCTTAGTGCTCTCTCCCTCATCCCACCCAACAGAGAACTTCTGTTTTTGCGGACCGAAGGCTGTCCGCTCCTCTGATTGCCCCCCCCCCCCCCCCCCCCCCCCCCGTTTTTCACTTTTTTCGGGCAACGTCCTGGTTCGTAAAGGTTTTCTGTCTACGCAGCATTTGATCGCCCCCCCCCCCCCCCCCCCGCTTTTCACTTTTTTCGGGCAACGTTCCCCCCTCCGAGATTCTGCCCCCCCTCCCCCCAACATCTTCCGGCGCCCCTGGTCAGTTTTGAATCAATCCACTTTTCTTCACAAAGCAATCTAGGGGCGCCGCTTTGTACAAAACGAGCAGAGAAATCCGTTGAAATGTCACGTATGAGTGACGGGTCTATTGTGCTAATCGGCGATGACTCTCGCGACTGAAATTTTCAAACTAGCAAAAGACGTTATGGTGCAGCATAAAGGCTTTTGGCATGTTTATGCACACTGTCCATAGATCACCCATCTGGCGTTGTAAAGAAAGGGCCGTGTCGGATTAGTGCGAATATGCACGCACAGCCTCGCAGTCAAAGACGTTTTCAACTTAACTCATTCGTGACGGGATACGACGATAAAAGGTTCACGCGTTGCCCACGGCTCATCAAAACCGATTTTTCTGTCCATTTATTTTTTTCATAAATCAATTGAATTTCCAAGCAGGGGCGCCGGAAGATGTTGGGGGGGAGGGGGGGGGCAGAATCTCAGAGGAGGGAACCGCCAGAGCCACTGAAAGGAAGGACGTTGTCCGGAGAAAATGAAAAGCGGGGGGGGGGGGGGGGGCGTTCAGATGCTGCACAGACAAAAACCTTTCCGAACCAGTGAGCCAGTGAAAGGAAGGACGTTGCCCGAAGAAAGTGAAAAGCGGGGGGGGGGGGGGATTATCAGACGACTTTCTGCCGTCATTTTGATATTTTATGCAACGGCTAAACTGAGTTCTCTGTTGGGTGGCATGAGGGAGAGAGCAGGAAGAGGGGTAGGGGGGGGGGGGGGGAGGGGGGGCAAGACCATGGCTTTGCCCCCCCTCTTGCCGTAGTCACCTGATTTTCCAAGGGGGGGGGGGGGGGGCAAAAGATACTCTTGCCCCCCTACTTGGGTACAGGGGGGGCAGCTGCCCCCCCTGCCCCCCCCCCTCCCCCGGTTCCGGCGCCCCTGCCAAGTGTATGTGTGTCGTCAATACAGCTTGCTAGAAAGATTTGTTCACATGAAGTCAGTTTACTGCAGTTTCATGGGAGCAAGCTCAGGCATGGGCAGTGTTAAGGCGCGTCTTAACTATAGCCGAAGAAGTCCTCGGCGATGACAACCGAACTTCTTCGGCTTCATTCGGCGTGGCCTCCACGAACTAACTAGGCGTCAAGCATTCGTGACATGTGACCGAAGGAAAATAGCAATGGCGCCGATTGTGAGCTTACCAGTGAAGTGCGTCTCGTAGCAACTGTAGCTGTTGAGGGAAATCAAGGGGTTACACGACAACATGGCTTTACGCACTCAAAAGGGCACTATCTGAACTAATCAATGTGACCCAACTGCACCATGAATTGCATTAAAAACCGAAATAATCACCAAACGAAACCACTGAACCGACAGACAGTTACGAGCCGGTACACCGGCGTAGCAGACGGTCACCAGCACACGGCGGGAAGAAAAACGTCATACCAACAACATGTCGCGGTTTTGCATCAATTTTAGCAAACAAAAAATCAAAATTCTAACACTACCTCAGTAATCAGAGTGACGCAAGTGAGCCATGAAAGTTATAGATGCCTGAAATATCAGCGACTAGAACGTTGACTCGGTACTCATGTGACGACGCGGCGACTGAGCGACGGCGTTAGCATGCGAAGCAAAAACGCTGTAATTACAGATATTTCGCATTCTTACTTCACCTGTAACATTGTAAGTCAAATGCACACTATCCTTACTAATCAATGTATTCCAGCAGCACCAAGAACTTCTTCATTGCCGAAATATTAATGCTTGTAACTTTGAACCGACACCGGCCATGTGCGAGCGCGACCTCCGCCATCTTGAAATCAGATAGCTGGCGAATCTGGACCAGCCAATCAGATAGCGTCTGGCGAAATCATTCGGGGTTGATCGCGAATGTTCGCATAACATGTTGAGCGAAGCCCAAACAGCCCAAAATCGCTTCGCGAGGCCCCAAAATGTTTCGGGCGAAGCGTTTTTTGTTCGGTCTTCGGGGTTGATCGCTATAGTTAAGACGCGCCTTTACGGCGGCGGCAACCCCCGTCACAATCGAGTTAATGGACATAGTTTACAGAGGTGTGGTTCGGGTAACCATAGGAGCAACCAGTCCAGTCTTAAAGGCGTAAAGGAGTACCCCTGCACACGAACGCGTCTGTGGAAAAGTATAATAATATAACAGTATACGCCGGTTATAAGAAACTCGAGGGGGGGGGGCGGGGGGGGGGGGGGGGGAATTTTTTGGTTTCTTATATCCCGAGTTTTCTTATAATCTGAAAGTCGGATATAAAGAAAGTAGTTTGAAAAATATTTCTTATAACCGAGTTCAGTGAAAAAAAAGGCTTAAAACATTTCTTTCTTTTTTTTCTCAGTTACGTGTATGTTTTGCGTTAAAGTAAGAACTATCTGGTTTCTCTTAAAGAACTGCACAGAATATATATGTGTAGAGGTTAATATACACCAGTGCGCTTGTGTCCTTCATGCCGTAAGATGTTTTGTTTGAACACTGATGAAAATACTGTTTTTGCTTCCCAACTGTAGCGCTGGCGGTCATGTGATAAAGAAAAGAAAAACAAAAGAAAAAAGAAAAAAAAAACCAACCAACCAACCAACCAACCAACCAACTACCAAACAAACAAACAAAAAAAGAGCTAAGGAGAGAGAGAGAGAGAGAGAGAGAGAGAGAGATTCTGAGTTATTCAGTGAATAATCTAGTCTTACTACGAAAAATTTTGGGAACACAAGTTTTATTTTTTCTTTTCAAAGTGAATAATGTAATCATGTGCCTGTCCTAAGTGACGTCAGACCTGACCTGTTTTCTTAGAATGAGTGAAATTTTCTTGGAAATGTACTTTCGGTTTCTTATATCCGAGTTTTTGTATCAAGCGGGACAAAGAAATTTGCTTTCCTAAAACCGAGTTTCTTATAAGCGAGTTTCGTGTATCCGAGTTTTTGTAATACATAATAAAGAAGACTGGGTATTTCAGGGACGCCCTCCCTCCCGCAGGAGCTCAGGGCGCCTTACAGTAAACACGCACACACTCACACAGAAACGGAAACACTCACGCAACATTCCTTCACACATACATTTATCGACAACACATAATGTGGCAGCAGCATACACGGTCTCCGCTGCCCCGACAAACACACACACACACACGACCAGCAAGATGATGTGGCGACAGCTATTGGTTAAAGGGCGGTGAAAAGGTGGGTTTTCAGAATTTGCTTGAAGGATGGTTTTGTGGGTAAGAGGGTGGGTGGGTGTTCAGAGGTCTCTGTCAGTCATACTGGCCTTCATTTACAGGCCATCTCAAATAGTGTGCGTTGTGAGCACTTTCTCTCGCCATGATTTATCAGTACTCTTGACATAAAACCCAAACAAACAAACAAACAAACAACACAGGAGTCAATGAGTCAGATACGATGCTCTAGCTCTTTATCCTTCACAAAATGTATGGGTCGTGGCGAACAAGAGGCAGGCTGTCCCAAATGTGTGGGCCGCGATACAGCAATACACGTTGACACAGCTAGTGTATTGTTCTTATAGCCTGTGGAATGCGAAGGAGGCGTGTGTCAGCCGAGGATCCGAGTTGCCTGGAGTGTGTAGTACTGTACAGCTGTAACAGAGAGGAAAGATACGGAGGACAGTACACTGTAGAATTATTAGCCACACACACACACACACTGGTGTCAATACTTAGTAGACCCAGCATCCAGTTTTATAAAATTATGATGTCATTGGCGGAGTGCGTTAAATGCCCACATCTGTAGTGTTGCAAGTGAAAATATTTCAAAGCCGACTATTCAGTCTGGCTGCACTAAAATTGGAATGTGAACATGTGTCACTGGATGCTGAATAATTGGTGTAGCCCAGTGCACCTTGCAGGTCAAAAAAGGAAAACAAACAACATCTTCAGTCTAATGGTAATATCTTTAAGCACAAATGTATACAAATCAGACTCCATTCATCTTTGACTTGGTATTTATGTTCACACACACACATCTATACATCTGACAAATCTTTTATCATAAAACGTTAACTTTTCAAACATGAATTTCAAATATCTTACACCCATCTGTCATGACTGTATCATGCAAAGCGATTAAATTGTGTATTTACAAATACAAGTACAGTGTCTCGGAAGTTTCATGCAGTTTTCCCCTCATTTCTACGCAGTTCTACAAAGTACAGCTCTTGCATTTAGGGAAGTCGATTGTTGACCTGAATTCTTACTACATAGGGCAAAGTTCAGTTACTGCATGAAGGAAGGCCTGTCATGCTATAATTCGCCATACAGCACTGTTACACAGTGACTGTTGTTGTGTTCGAACAAAAAGGTCCACACACCACACACACACACACACACACACACACACACACACACACACACACACACACACACACACACACACACACACATAGAAGTTTAAAAATTAAAAAGGAATAAATAAATGAAGTGAAAAGGAAAGACCCAATGTTTACTGTCAGCATGATATTTCTAACCATAAACAGTACTGAATTTTTTTTTTTTTAAGTTCGCCTCGCGACAAGAACGGATTGCCTGTACCTCATCCTGTCTACATTTCACCACCACAGCAGCAGATGCCAATAAAACGTCCACATCCATTTCAGGCAGTGCTTACACCAAGAGAACGACACACTCAATTTCAACGAGTGCAGATATGAAGAACACGCCTGTCTCCGTTTCAAGACAAGCAGGCAAGATAACGTCTATCTCGGTTTTAAGGAGAACACAAGTCAAGAAAACGCACCCCCCCCCCCCCCCCAAAAAAAAAAAAAAGAAGAAAAAAAGTGGATTTCAAGAATACGCCAATCTCCATCACAAGACGTGCAGATATCAATACAGTGCTTACCCCACCCCTTAACCTCAACTTGGCTCAAGGGGTGTAAATGTCAAGAACGCACATACCCCCCCCCCCCCCCACTGCTCTCCACCCCAACCCACGCACACTTCATGCAGTGCATAATCATGCCAAGAAATGAACCACCGCTGCTTTAACGAGTACAGATATAAACACCCCCCCCCCCCTCAACCCCCCACCACCCCCGCAAGAAGTGGATTTCAAGAATACGCCAATCTCCATTACAAGACGTGCAGATATCAATACAGTGCTTACCCCACCCCTTATCCTCAACTTGGCTCAAGGGGTGTAAATGTCAAGAACGCACATAATCCCCCCTCCCCCCCCCACTGCTCTCTACTTTAAGGAAAACACAGAATCATTATCCCTCCCCACCCATCACCCACCCCAACCCACGCACACTTCACGCAGTGCATAATCATGCCAAGAAATGAACCACCTCTGCTTTAACGAGTACAGATATCAACACCCCCCCCCCCCTCAACCCCCCACCACCCCCCCCCCAAGAAAAAAAGGGCACTCCATTTCAAGCAATGCAAATGTCAAGGACATGCTAATCCGCATTTGAAGAAGTGCACGTCATGGCAGCCCCCCCCCCCCCCCCCTCAATTCCTGATTTTCAAGGAGTCCTGATGTCAAGAAAACGCCCCATTCCTTTCAAAGGCGTGTGTCAAAGGCGTGATGTCAAGGAAACGTCCATCAAGGAGTGCATAATTCATGCGAAGAAAACGCCCAAGTCTATTTCAAGGAGCGCTTAACTGATGCCAAGAAAACGCTCAACTCTATTTCAACAACCCCTCCCGGTCCCCCGCATAACAGGGCACTGAATTTCAAGGAGTTCATAACTAATATCAACAGAACGTCCGCCTCAATTTCAAGGAGTGCATATTGATGTCAAGAAAACGCCTCTCTCCATTTAAAGGAGTTCAAAATAGATGCGAAGAAAACGCACAACTCTATATCAAAGATAGATTAATTGCTGCCAAGAAAACCCCAACTCTATTTCAAACAGGGCAATTGTCAGCAGCCCCCCCCCCCCAAAAAAAACAAACAAACAAACAAACAAACAAACAAACAAACAAACGCCCCCCTCCAACAGGGTACTCCATTTTAAGAAGAGCATAACAACTTCCGCCTATATTTGAATGAGTGCATAACTGACGTCAAACAAACGTCCGCCCCCATTTGAAGGAGTAATTAATGTAAAGAACAAGTCCTACTCCATTTCAAGGAGTGTATATATTAATGCCAAGAAAACGCCCAAACTGTATTTCAAGAACGCTTAATTACCGCCTATTGCCAACTATTTCAATGTGAGAAAAATGGCAGACACCCCCCCCCCTCCCCCGGGCACTCCATCTAAAGAATTGCTAACTGGTGTCAAGCAGTGCACAGCTCACATCAAGAAAACGCCCATCTCCATTTTAAGGAATGCTTTATTATTCATGACAAGAAAACGCCCATCTCCATTTTAAGGAATGCTTTATTATTCATGACAAGAAAACGCCCATCTCCATTTTATGGAATGCTTAATTATTCATGACAAGAAAACGCCCATCTCCATTTTAAGGAATGCTTTATTATTCATGACAAGAAAACGCCCATCTCCATTTTATGGAATGCTTAATTATTCATGACAAGAAAACGCCCATCTCCATTTTAAGGAATGCTTTATTATTCATGACAAGAAAACGCCCATCTCCATTTTATGGAATGCTTAATTATTCATGACAAGAAAACGCCCATCTCCATTTTAAGGAATGCTTTATTATTCATGACAAGAAAACGCCCATCTCCACTTTATGGAATGCTTAATTATTCATGACAAGAAAACGCCCATCTCCATTTTAAGGAATGCTTTATTATTCATGACAAGAAAACGCCCATCTCCATTTTTAAGAAGTGCATAATTGATGGCAACAAAACGTCCATCTCCATTTTAAGGAATGCTTAATTATTCATGACAAGAAAACGCCCATCTCCATTTTTAAGAAGTGCATAATTGATGGCAACAAAACGTCCATCTCCATTTTAAGGAATGTTTAATTATTCATGACAAGAAAACGCCCATCTCCATTTTTAAGAATTGCATAATTGATGGCAACAAAACGTCCATCTCCATTTTAAGGAGTTCATAATTGATGACAAGAAAACGTCCAGTTCATGGCGTGAATATTAATGCAAAAAAGTCCCCCCCCCCCACACACACACAGGGTACTTCATTTTAAGTGGTGTATCATAAATGTCGGCAAAACATCCATCGCCTTAACTGGTGTCAAGAACACATCCATCTCCATTTCGAAGAGTGCATAACATATCAAGTATAACCCCCCCACCCCCACCCCCAAACAAAACATCCGTCTCCATTTGAAGGAGTCCATAACTAATGTCAATAAAACGCCCATCTTCATGTCAAGGAGTTCATATTGATGACAAGAACACGCCCAACTCTATTTCAAAGACAGCAGATGTCAGAGACAACGCCCCCTCCCCCCCCCCCCCCCCCAAGGCACTCCATTTTAAAAAGTGTATAACAGATGTCAACAAAACGTCCATCTCCAAAATTGGTTCCAAAAAAACATCCATCTCCATTTCAAGTAGTTCATAACTAATGTCAAGAAAACATCCACCTCCATTTCAAGGAGTGCAGACTTCTAGTCAAGAAAATGCCCATCTCCTTATCAAGGAGTGTATATTGATTGTCAATTGTCAAACGCCCAAATCTATTTCAAAAACAGCAGATATCACAGACCCCCCCCCCCCCCCCCCCAGGGCACTCTATATTAAGAAGTGTATAACAGATGTCAACAAAACGTCCATCTCCTTAATTGGTTCCAAGAAAACATCCATCTCCATTTCAAGTTCATAAATGGTGACAAGAAAACGTCCATCTCCATTTCAAGGAGTTCATAAATGGTGACAAGAAAACGTCCATCTCCATTTCAAGGAGTTCATAAATGGTGACAAGAAAAACGTCCATCTCCATTTCAAAGGAGTTCATAAATGGTGACAAGAAAACGCCCATCTCCATTTCAAGGAGTTCATAAATGGTGACAAGAAAACGTCCATCTCCATTTCAAGGAGTTCATAAATGGTGACAAGAAAACGTCCATCTCCATTTCCAGGAGTGCACAGCTGATACCAAGAAAACGCCCATCTCCATTTCAAGGAGTGCATATTGGTGTCAAGAAATTTCCCATCACCTGTTCAAGGAGTGTATATTCATGTCAAGAAAACGCCCATTTCCATTTGAAGGAGTGCATAAGTGATGCGAAGGAAACGCCATGTACAAGAAGTGCATAACTGATGCGAAGAAAATGCCCAACTCTATTTCAAGGAGAGCTAAGTTGATTCCAAGAAAAACCCCAACTGAATTTCTCCATTACAAGAAGTGTTTAATTGATGCGAAGAAAATGCCCAACTCTATTTCAAGGAGAGCTCAGTTGATGCCAAGAAAAACCCCAACTATATTTCAAACAGAGCAATTGTCAGCAGACCCCCCCCCCGTCCCCCACCCACCCACCCCGAAACAAAACATGCGTCTCCATTTGAAGGAAACGTCCATCTCCATTTCGAGGAGTGCACATCTGATTAAAAAAAACCCGCCCATCTCCATTTCAAGAAGTGCACATTGAGGTCAAGAAAATTCCCAACTCTATTTCAAAGACAGCAGATGTCAGAGATAACGCCCCCTCACCCACCCACCACGCACTCCATTTTAAGAAGTGTACGTGTATAACAGATGTCAACAAAACGTCCATCTCCTTAATTGGTTCCAAGAAAACATCCATCTCCATTTCAATGAGTTCATACTTGATGACAAGAAAACGTCCATCTCCATTTCAAGGAGTGTATACTGATGTCAAGAAAACGACCATCCCCATTTGAAGGAGCGCATAATTGATGCGAAGAAAAAAGCCCATCTCCGTTTCAAGAAGTGCATAATTGATGCGAAGAAAATGCCCAACTCCATTTCAAGCAGAGCTCAGTTGATGCCAAGAAAACCCCCAACTCTATTTCAAACACAGCAATTGTGAGCAGACCCTCCCCCCCCCACCCACACCCACCCCGAAACAAAACATCCGTCTCCATTTGAAGGAGTCTATAACTAATGTCAAGAAAACGCCCATCTCCATTTAAAGGAGTGCAGATTTTATGTCAAGAAAATGCCTTTATCAAGGAGTGCATAATAGATATCAACAAAACGTTCATCTCCATTGCAAGAAGAGCTTACTTGGTGTCAAGAAAACGCCCATCTCCATTTCAAGGAGTCTATAATTATTGTCATCAAGAAAATGTCCATCTCCATTAGAAGAAGTGCATAATTGAGACCAAGAAAACGCCCAACTCTATTTCAAAGACAGCAGATGTCAGAGACAACGCCCCCCACAGGACACTCCATTTTAAGAAGTGTGTAACAGATGTCAACAAAACTTCCATCTCCTTAATTGGTTCCAAGAAAACATCCCGTTTCAAGGAGTGCATGACATGTGAAGAGAACGACCAACTCTGTAACCAACAGCGCTTAAATCGATGCCAAGAAAACCCCCAACAGCAGATGTCAGAGACCCTCCCCCCCCCCCTCCCCCCCAATGCAGGGTAGTCCGTTTTAAGGAGTGTATGCTTGATATCAACAACACATCCGTCTCCATCTAAAGGATTCAAAACTCATGTCAAGGAAATGTCCATGATCGATGACAAGAAAATGTCCATCTCCATTTCGAGGAGTTCATATTGATGTCAAGAAAATGCCCATGTCGAGTTCAAGGAGTGCATAACTGATGCGAAGAAAACGTCGATCTCCTGTTCAAGGAGTGTATATTGATGTCAAAAATACGCCCATGCCCATTTCAAGGAGTGCATGATTGATGCGAAGAAAATGCCTAACTCTATTTCAAGGAGAGCTCAACTGATGCCAAGAATAACCCCAACTCTATTTCAAACAGAGCAATTGTCAGCAGCCCCCCAACCCCCTCCTCACCACTCCGAAACAAAACATCCGTCTCCATTTGAAGGAGCCCATAACTAATGTCAAGAAAACGTCCATCTCCATATAAAGGAGTGCAAACTTGATGTCAAGAAAATGCCCATCTCCTTTCCTTTTCAAGGAGTGTATACTGATGTGTCAATAAAGAGTGAATAAATGATGCCAAGAAAACCCCTAACTCCATTTCAAACAGAGCAATTGTCAGCAGACGACCCCCCCCCCCCCAAAGGCACTCCAATTTAAGATGTTCATAATTGATGTCAACAAAGCGTCCATCTCCATTTTAAGGAGTGCATAAATCATCAAGTGTCAGGAAAACGTCCATCTCCATATCAAGGACTTCGTACCTGATGAAAGAGAAAAAAGCGTCCACCTCTATTTCAAGGAGTTCATATTGATGTCAAGAAAATGCCCATCTCCACTTCAAAGAGTGCATAATTGATGCGAAGAAAATGTCCATCTCCATTTCAAGGAGTGCATAACTGATGCCAAGAAAACGCCCAATTCTATTTCAAAGACAGCAGATGTCAGACAGCTCCCCCCACCCCCCCCCCCCACCTTCCCAATACAGGGCACTCCATTTTAAGAAGTGCATAATAGATGTCAACAAAACATCCATCTCCTTAATTGGTTCCAAGAAAACATCCCATTTTAAGGAGTCGAGAAAACGCCACTCCATAACAAAGAGCGCTTAATCTCCATTTGAAGGAGTGCTTAATTGGTGTCAAGAAAACGCCCATCTCCATTTGAAGGAGTGTATATCGACATCAAGAAAACGTCCATCTCCATTAGAAGGAGTGCATAATTGAGACCAAGAAAACGCCCAACTCTATTTCAAAGACAGCAGATGTCAGAGACAACGCCCCCCACAGGACACTCCATTTTAAGAAGTGTATAATAGATGTCATCAAAACGTCCATCTCCTTAATTGGTTCCAAGAAAACATCCCATTTCAAGGAGTCGAGAAAACGCCAAACTCTATAACAAAGAGCGCTTAAATGATGCCAAGAAAACCCCCAACAGCAGATGTCAGAGACACCCCCCCCCACCCCGCCCAATGCAGGGCAAGAAAACGCCCATCTCCATTTCAAGAAGTGCATAATAATTTATTGATGTGAAGAAAACGACAAACTCTATTTCAAAGACAGCAGACGTCAGAGACATCCCCCCCCCCCTTACAATAGAGGGCACTCCATTTTAAAAAGTGCATAATAAATGTTAACAAAACGTTCATCTCCACTTCAAGACGTCCATCTCCACTACAAGGAGTGCATACTTGATGTCAAAAAAATGCCCATCTCCTGTTCAAGGAGGTGCATAATTGATGCGAAGAAAACGTCCATCTCCGTTTCATGGAGTGCATAGTTGATGCGAAGAAAACGGCCATCTCCATTTCAAGAAGTGCACAATTGATACCAAGAAAACGCCCCAATCTATTCCAAAGAGAGCAGATGTCAGAGACTCCCCCCCCCAACTCCCCCCTTCCACAGGGCACTCCATTTTAAGAAGTGCATCACTGATGTCAACAAAA
This sequence comes from Batillaria attramentaria, assembly GCA_018292915.2. Taxonomy (NCBI): domain Eukaryota; kingdom Metazoa; phylum Mollusca; class Gastropoda; family Batillariidae; genus Batillaria; species Batillaria attramentaria. The sequence continues at coordinate 140,515 of JACVVK020000015.1, read as the reverse complement.
CGTCCACCTATATTTGAAGGAGTGCATAACTCATGTCAGGAAAACGTCCATCTCCATTTCATGGAGTACATAATTGATTTAAGAAAACGCCCATCTCCATTTCCAGGAGTGCATATTGATGTCAAGAAAACGCCCATCTCCATTTTAAGAAGTGCATAATTCATGCCAAGAAAACGCCCAACTCTATTTGAAAGACAGCAGATGTCAGAGACACCCCCCCCCCCCCCCCAAATACAGGGCACTCCATTTTAAATCGTGCATAATACATGTAGATGTTAACAAAACCTTCATCTCCATTTTTCAAGAAGTCCTTATAACTGGTGTCAAGAAAACATCCATCTCCATTTAAAAGAGTGCATACTTGATGTCAAGAAAATGCCCATCTCCTGTTCAAGGAGTTCATAATCGATGACAAGACAATGCCCATCTCCATTTCAAGGAGTTCATAATCGATGACAAGAAAACGTCCATCTCCATTTCAAGGAGTTCATAACTGATGACAAGAAAACGCCCATCTCCATTTCAAGGAGTTCATAATCGATGACAAGAAAACGCCCATCTCCATTTCAAGGAGTTCATAATCGATGACAAGAAAACGTCCATCTCCATTTCAAGGAGTTCATAACTGATGACAAGAAAACGTCCATCTCCATTTCAAGGAGTTCATAATCGATGACAAGAAAACGCCCATCTCCATTTCAAGGAGTTCATAATTGAGGTCAACAAAATGTCCATTTCCAATTCAAGAAGTTCTTATTTGGTGTCCATTTTAAGAAGTACATAATTCATGCGAAGAAAACGCCCAACTCTATTTGAAAGACAGCACATGTCAGAGACCCCCCCCCCCACCCCCAACCCCAATACAGGGCATTCCATTTTAAACGGTGCATAATAGATGTTAACAAAACATTCATCTCAACTGCAAGAAGTCCTTATAACTGGTGTCAAGAAACCATCCATTTCTATTTAAAAGAGTGCATACTTGATGTCAAGAAAATGCCCATCTCCTGTTCAAGGAGAGTATATATGCCATAAAAACGCCCATCTCCATTTCAAGGAGTTCATAATCGATGACAAGAAAATGCCCATCTCCATTTCAAGGAGTTCATAATCGATGACAAGAAAACGTCCATCTCCATTTCAAGGAGTTCATAATCGATGACAAGAAAACGCCCATCTCCATTTCAAGGAGTTCATAATCGATGACAAGAAAACGCCCATCTCCATTTCAAGGAGTTCATAATCGATGACAAGAAAACGTCCATCTCCATTTCAAGGAGTTCATAACTGATGACAAGAAAACGTCCATCTCCATTTCAAGGAGTTCATAACTGATGACAAGAAAACGCCCATCTCCATTTCAAGGAGTTCATAACTGATGACAAGAAACCGCCCATCTCCATTTCAAGGAGTTCATAATCGATGACAAGAAAACGCCCATCTCCATTTCAAGGAGTTCATAATCGATGACAAGAAAACGCCCATCTCCATTTCAAGGAGTTCATAATCGATGACAAGAAAACGTCCATCTCCATTTCAAGGAGTTCATAATCGATGACAAGAAAACGCCCATCTCCATTTCAAGGAGTTCATAATCGATGACAAGAAAACGCCCATCTCCATTTCAAGGAGTTCATAATCGATGACAAGTAAACGCCCATCTCCATTTCAAGGAGTTCATAATCGATGACAAGAAAACGCCCATCTCCATTTCAAGGAGTTCATAATCGATGACAAGAAAACGTCCATCTCCATTTCAAGGAGTTCATAATCAATGACAAGAAAACGTCCATCTCCATTTCAAGGAGTTCATAATCAATGACAAGAAAACGTCAATCTCCATTTCAAGGAGTTCATAACTGATGACAAGAAAACGTCCATCTCCATTTCAAGGAGTTCATAACTGATGACAAGAAACCGCCCATCTCCATTTCAAGGAGTTCATAATCGATGACAAGTAAAACCCCATCTCCATTTCAAGGAGTTCATAATCAATGACAAGAAAACGTCAATCTCCATTTCAAGGAGTTCATAACTGATGACAAGAAAACGTCCATCTCCATTTCAAGGAGTTCATAACTGATGACAAGAAAACGTCCATCTCCATTTCAAGGAGTTCATAATCGATGACAAGAAAACGCCCATCTCCATTTCAAGGAGTTTATAATCGATGACAAGTAAACGTCAATCTCCATTTCAAGGAGTTCATAACTGATGACAAGAAAACGTCCATCTCCATTTCAAGGAGTTCATAACTGATGACAAGAAAACGTCCATCTCCATTTCAAGGAGTTCATAATCGATGACAAGAAAACGCCCATCTCCATTTCAAGGAGTTCATAATCGATGACAAGTAAACGCCCATCTCCATTTCAAGGAGTTCATAATCGATGACAAGAAAAACGCCCATCTCCATTTCAAGGAGTTCATAATCGATGACAAGAAAACGTCCATCTCCATTTCAAGGAGTTCATAATCGATGACAAGAAAACGTCCATCTCCATTTCAAGGAGTTCATAATCAATGACAAGAAAACGTCCATCTCCATTTCAAGGAGTTCATAACTGATGACAAGAAAACATCCATCTCCATTTCAAGGAGTTCATAATCGATGACAAGAAAACGTCCATCTCCATTTCAAGGAGTTCATAACAGATGACAAGAAAACATCCATCTCCATTTCAAGGAGTTTATAATCGATGACAAGAAAACGTCCATCTCCATTTCAAGGAGTTCATAATCGATGACAAGAAAACGTCCATCTCCATTTAAAGGAGTTCATAATTGAGGTCAACAAAATGTCCATTTCCAATTCAAGAAGTTCTTATTTGGTGTCCATTTTAAGAAGTACATAATTCATGCGAAGAAAACGCCCAACTCTATTTGAAAGACAGCAGATGTCAGAGACCCCCCCCCCCCCCCGCCCCCAACCCCAATACAGGGCACTCCATTTTAAACGGTGCATAATAGATGTTAACAAACAATTCATCTCAACTGCAAGAAGTCCTTATAACTGGTGTCAAGAAACCATCCATTTCTATTTAAAAGAGTGCGTACTTGATGTCAAGAAAATTCCCATCTCCTGTTCAAGGAGTGTATATTGATGTCACAAAAACGCCCATTTCAAAAATCTCCATTTCAAGGAGTTCATAATCGATGACAAGAAAACGTCCATCTCCATTAACTCAAGGAGTTTATAAATGATGTCAACAAAATGTCCATTTCCATTTCAAGAAGTTCTTAATTGGTGTCAAGAAAACATCTAAAATGAGAAGAAAATGCCCATCTCCTGTTTAAGGTGTGCATATTGACGTCAAGAAAATTTAACGCCCATCTCCATTTCAAGGAGTGCATAACTGATGCAAAGAAAACGCCCATCTCCATTTCAACAAGAGCATAATTGATGCGAAGAAAAATCTATTTCAAGGAGAGCTCAGTTGATGCCAAGAAAAATCCCTACTCTATTTAAAACAGACCCCCCCCCCCCCCCCCCCCCAAATCCGAAACAAAACATCCGTCTCCATTTGAAGGAGTCCATAACTAATGTCAAGAAAACACCCATCTCCATATAAAGGAGTGCTTACTTGATGTCAAGAAAATGCCCATCTCCTTTCCTTTTCAAGGAGTGTATATTTAAGGAGTGCATAAATCATGTCAGGAAAACGTCCATCTCCATTTCAAGGAGTTCATAACTGCATGATGACAAAAAAGGTCTATCTCTATTTCAAGGAGTTCATATTGATGTCAAGAAAATGCCCATCTCCACTTCAAGGAGTGCATAATATATGCGAAGAAAATGTTCATCTCCATTTCAAGGAGTGCATAATTGATGCCAAGAAAACGCCCAATTCTATTTCAAAGACAGCAGATGTCAGTGCCCCCCCCCCCCCGCCCCCTCCCCAATACAGGGCACTCCATTTTAAGAAGTGCATAATAGATGTCAGCAAAACGTCCATCTCCATTTCAAGGTGTGCTTAATTGGTGTCAAGAAAACGCCCATCTCCATTTCAACGTCCATCTCCTTAATTGGTTCCAAGAAAACACCCCATTTAAAGGAGTCAAGAAAACGCCCAACTCTATCACAAAGATGCCAAGAAACCCTCCAACAGCAGATGTCAGGGACACCCCCACCCCCACCCCCCGCCCAATGCAGGGCACTCCGTTTTAAGGAGTGTATAACTGATGTCAACATCACATCCGTCTCCATCTAAAGGACTCATAACTTATGTCAAGGAAATGTCCATAATCGATGACAAGAAAATGTCCATCTCCACTTCAAGGAGTTCATATTGATGTCAAGAATACGCCCATCTCCATTTCAAGGAGTGCATAACTGATGCGAAGAAAATGCCCAACTCTATTTCAAGGAGAGCTCAACCGATGCCAAGAAAAACCCCAACTCAATATCTATTTCAAACAGAGCAATTGTCAGCAGACCCCCCCCCCCCCCCCCGAAACAACACATCCGTCTCCGCTTGGAGGGGTCCATAACTCATGTCAAGATAACGTCCATCTCCATATCCATTTAAAGGAGTGCACACTTGGTGTCAAGAAAATTCCCATCTCCTTTTTGAAAGAGTGTATATTGGTGTCAAGAAAACGCCCATCTCCATTTCAAGAAGTGCGTAACTGATGCAAAGAAAACGCCCAACTCTATATCAAAGAGCGTTTAGTCGATGTCAAGAAAACCCCCGACCCCATTTCAAACAGACCAATTGTCAGCTGAAAGCCCCGCCCCCCCCCCCCTCCTCCCCCAGGGCACTCCATTTTAAGAAGTGCATAATGGATGTCACCGAAACGTCCGTCTCCATTAAAGGAGTGTGTAAATCATGTCAGGAAAACGTCCATGTCCATTTCATGGAGTGCATATTGATTTCAAGAATATTCCCATCTCCTGTTCCAGGAGTGCATACTGATGTCAAGAAAACGCCCATCTCCATTTTAAGATTTAAGAAGTGCATAATTGATGCGAAGAAAACGCCCAACTCTATTTGAAAGACAGCAGATGTCAGAGACCCCACCCCCCCCCCCCCCCCAATGCAGGGCACTCCATTTTAAAAAAGTGCATAATAAGTGTTAACAAAACGTTCATCTCCATTGCAAGAAGTCCTTAACTGGTGTCAAGAAAACATCCATCTCCATTTAAAACAGTGCATACTTGATGTCAAGAAAATGCGCATCTCCTGTTCAAGGAGTGTATATTGATGTCATAAAAACGTCGATCTCCATTTCAAGGAGTGCATAATTGATGCAAAGAAAACGTCAATCGCCATTTCAAGGAGTGCACAATTGATGCTAAGAAAACGCCAAAATCTATTTCAAAGAGCGGATGTCAGAGACACCGCCCCCCCCCCCCCAACTCCCCCCTTCCTCAGGGCACTCCATTTTAAGAAGTGCAGAACTGATGTCAACAAAATGTCCATCTCCATTTCAAGTAGTGCATAACATGACACGAAAACGCCCATTTCAAGGAATGTATACTGACATCAAGAGAACGTCCATCTATATTTGAAGGAGCGCATAATTGAGGAACGCTTATTTTATGCCAAGAAAACGCCAAGTTCGTGTTTAAAGAGAGCAAATATCAGCAGAGCCCCCCCCCCCTCCCCCGTCTCCATTCCAAGGAGTGCAAAACTCATGTCAAGAAAACGCCCTTCACCATTTCAAGGAGTGCACATTGATGCCAAGGAAACGTCCATCTTCGTTTCAAGGAGTGCACATTGATGCCAAGGAAACGTCCATCTTCGTTTCAAGGAGTGCATATTGAGGTCAAGAAAACGCCGTACTCTATTTCAAAGAGAGCAAATGTCAGGAGAGCCCCCCCCCCCCCCCTCTATTCGAAGGGGTGCATGTGTCAAGAACACGCTCATCTTCTTTTCAAGGAATAAAGACCCCCCCCCCCCAACTCCACTTCATGGTGTGCAGGTAAAGAAAAGCTACCACCATCCCCAATGTTATGCCTTTCTGAATATTTTTTTCTGAAATGCTTTAAATGCTTCTTGTCTTTAGAAGCAAGCGACGACAGCTAGTATCTGGTTTCAGGTGCCATGGCCCAATCCCTCAAAAATACAGGGTACAATCCCTCCCTCCCCCTCCCCCCACCTAAAAAAACCAAACCCATAATTATAATATGAATCTAACAGCGTTTATAAGACTTTGCCCAACTGTATTAAGTTGTTACACAAATTGTCTTTTCCGTGTGTTAAAATTTTCACCATTACTGGTTTCTAGACATGACCATTAAAAAATATCCCCAAGCCAACCAGCTGGTATGTCAACAGATAAAACAAGCCAAACAACCCCAAAACCCGGTTGCCTACCCCTAACCGCCAGCTTGCATGTATGCAGAAAAAAAAATATTCAAAAACAAGACCAACTGAAAGTGTTAGTCACCTTTCACCTTAGTTTACAGTACAAATTTGTTTCACCACCAATTACACCATCAGTCACGTTACAACACTCATCAGTGACACCACCAGTCACCTTATAGCACAGGTCAGTGACACAACCAGTTACACCACCAGTCACCTTACAGTACAGGTTAGTGACACAACCAATTACACCACCTACTACAGCACGAATCAGTGACACCACCAGTCACCTTATAGCACAGGTCAGTGACACAACCAGTTACACCACCAGTCACCTTACAGTACAGGTTAGTGACACAACCAATTACACCACCAGTCATACTACAGCACGAATCAGTGACACCACCAGTCACCTTACAGCACAGCACACATTAGTGACACAACCACTTACACCACCAGTCACCTTACAACACAAATCAGTCACATCACCAGTGACACTAGTCTCCTTATAACACCAGTTTCACCCCAACTCACAACACAAACACTTACACCACTAATTAAACCACCATTCACAACACAAATCCGTTCCACCACCAATCATACCACCAGTCTCCAACAGAACACGTCGGTTCAACCACCACACCGCCGTATGGGTCTAGTGCTAACTAGTCTACATCAAAATGTACAATGGTCCTTGCAGGCTTTAGCAAACCTGTTACGTTTGTTGGATGAATAGACTTCTACCGGTAATCAAATTATTGGTAAAAGGATATGGCGAGCACACTGGACCCTCTACATCAGCAGCAAGCGACAAGCAGACACTTGAAGGCTGTTCGTGGACGCAGCAAATCACGGCAGTCCCTCATCTATGGCTGGGGAAAGAGTACATGTATGTGCAAGGTATGCTTAATAAATTTTAAACTACCAGATCACAACTCACAATAAAGAACTGGAAGACCAATACTTTCATTTCACTTAGACTAATATCAGTTAGAACTGCTCAAAAGTATGAGCAGTACCTGCATTATGAATTCCAACAAATATTTCAGCTGTAAGGTGCAGGTTTCATATTCGCAAAAATTCGACACTACAATTATTCATAATTGTGATTAAATGGATGAGAGAAAGGATATATAAATTCCGAGATCTCTCTGAACTGTTCTGGGGGAACCACCAGGCACAACCTCCCTCAGCAAGTCTGCCGAAAAAGAAAATGGTACATAGCTCTCATACAAAGCACTACAAGACTATACATACAATTACAATAAATATTAGAGAAACAGGCGAAGTGATTGGAGGATTTATCGTTATAAAAGATTTCACATTATGATGGTGCTTACACATTGGGATTTATACATTGGGATGTATAAATCCAATAAAATCTTTCTTTTTTTTACATCCTGTTGAACACAACATGAATTTTACGCTTGCTGGATGAATTCTAGTTTAATCAAATTATGCACACCGGATAAGAGGCAATAGGGCAAGCAGATCAGACCGTCTTCATCAGCAGCAAGCGGCAAGTCTGCCAGTGTCTCGTCTGAAACATACTCAGAATTTATGATATTAAACTTTTTGTCACACATGTGTATATAAGCTCAATAAAGGCAATGCTTCAAGGAGGCAGCAGTTTAAATGGCATATTACTGAGAAATCGATGCATCAAACCACCAAATAATTGTAAACAGGTTTAAAAAGCCTACGCGCATTAAATGCAAGTAAGTGAACTAAGCGCTACACACCAGTTCACACAAAACACATGCATCAAACATTAACTATTCATAACCATTGGCACATGTAGTGAAGACATAACAGAGAGGGCAACACAGATGAAATATAGATAACATAGCCAACTCCTAACCACTGACAGCACAGCCATGACTGAGAGCAAATTACAAGTACAAGGGAACCAGCTTGTAAGCGACAGGCTGCAAGAAAAGTAGAAGTGGGAATTCCTCAGTTGCCCCTAGTGACAGTATCCATGGGATATAGTAGAAGAAAAACCGACCCGAAAACAGAACCTCACCGCTGATAGGAGTGTGTGTGTGTGTGTGTGTGTGTGTGTGTGTGTGTGTGTGTGTGTGTGTGTGTGTGTGTGTGTGTGTGTGTGTGTGTGTGTTTAGGAGTTCAACCTCCTTTTCCACCACGTGTGGGTGACACCTACCACCTGATGTACAGGGGGTACACTGTGGAGCGATTCCTAAGAAAGGTGTTGAACATCACCCACACTGAACAGCCGGAACCATGAAGACCAGGTAGCATGAATCCCGTCGCGTCGGCCTAACAAAACATCCCACAGATGGTTCATCAGAGGGTAAACATGCACCAGTGTCATGACTTTTGTTCAACTATTGACACTAAAAAGGCGCGAAAGGGCCTGTGTAGAACAAACACTGGGACAACCTTGAAGAGACAAGTTAGAGATGGGACCCTAAGGCGGCGTGGCAGGACGTGTGTGAAACTAACATTGAACAGCCTTGAAGAGACAAGTTAGAGATGAGGTGCAGCGCATCAGTATGGGCTTTTCCAAGCACAGACAAACCACCTGGAACTGAACAGAACAGAACTGCCCTCCCTTCCGTAAGACAGCTGCAGAATGCAAAATTTTGGTGATGGGAGGCAGAAACAAGAGAGTAAGACAGTGCAGAAATCGGTGACTAGTGTCAGAACCCGCCACTCCACGCGTGTACGCCTGCTTCTCAGCACAACAGCCCAAGCCAACTAATGAAGGTTCTCGTTCCCCATAACCCTGTACCGGAAATATTCTCAACAAAGTGGAGTTAAACTAATGCTGCAGATGATTTGACTACCAGCAGTGCTTATTAGTGACTTCCTGTTTGTAGTAAGTCAACTCTATTTCCAACCCTCTGGGGCATAGGAAAACAAAAACAGAGAAGAAAAAAAAGTAAACAAAAAAACAACAAAACAACAACAAGAAAAAAAACAAAAAAAACGAACAATACAAAATCAAGACAAAAAAAACATACACACACTCGCACATACGTACTGACTGCATATACACTCGCATAAGTACTCGGGTCTATCTAGTGTATACATACATACATACAGTGTTTGGCAATAAAGTTGACCAGACCATACCACATGTGGTGCTCACTGTGCCGCGGCACACAACTGACTGAATTCTGGGCGCTCGCCCCTTTTGATTGACAGGAGTGAAGTCGTCTATTACATGTGTATATGCACACAACAAACCAGCAAACAGAGAGAGGAGAGTTCATGCAGCCACTATCATTACAATGGACATACCACTGACAAATGACCAGTATGCCAAAATTGGACCACATATAATTATAACACACTTTAAAATGCAAAACCCTTGTGTGCCTCTGCAGGTGAAGGCATACACACCAGTGAAGCTTCGGAGTTTCTTTTTTAATATACTATATGATCTCTGAATTACATAATGGTACACAAAAATCATACACCTACATCAGTGTCAGTAATTCTAATCAGACAGTAGAATCAAAATCAGAGAAATGTGACAGAACTAAGAATGGATTCAAAGCAACACACACCATTCATCTTTTTTTCACTTTTCTCTTTTTCTTTTTTTTTTTTTCTTCTATTTTTTTCCATCTTTTTTATCCTCTATTCTTGTTTGTCTTCTCTCTATTTCTTTTTTTTTCTCTTTTTTTTTTTTGTCTTTTTTTATTTTTTTTTACTTTTTCTCTTTTTTTTTCTCTTCTGTTTTCTTTCCCTTTCCTGTCTTTCCTTTCTTTCTCCTTTTCCTTTTGCTTTTTATTTCCATTTCTTTCTATCTTGTCAGTCTTGTCTGAAGGACTGTCTCAGAAAAAAATGAAAGTCCACTCAGCTCCATAATGGCTATCTGTGAACTCTGTAAATGTAGGTGAACACATTAAATGCCACCTGCACCCACTAATTTTGTGTAGACCACACTTCTTCCTCAGTTAAAGAAACAAAGTCTGCCCAAATTCAGTAAAACTGCTATATAAGATTCAGCTTGAGACAGTACACTATGTCCTTTTTTTTTTCTTTATTCATGCCCCATACCCTCCCCCCCCCCCAAAAAAACAAACAAAAACAAACAAACAAACAAACAAACCAAAAAAACAAACAAACAAACAAACAAAAAACAAAACAACAACAAAAATTGTGGCACACAGTGATAAAACACCCTAAACTAGACACCAGGTTACAAGCATCAAGGATAACCCAAGGACATGATGAAAGACGAAACAGGAAAGATGACGAATGATAGCCCTGAAACAGGCACAATACAAACTCAAACTTAACATACAATTTACTAAAACACTGACAATAAATCATTGACCATTCTCACTGTGTCACTACCTTGAAATAATGTCCACAAAGAAAATAACTTCTTTAAATGGGATGCAATTTGCCCAGGCTGAAAACAATACCATTCCACATCAATCTGTCCGTTTTGATCAGCACTATCAGCCCAACTGTTACAAACAAAACAAACAAACATTATTCCACTAATCTTAATTCCAAAGCTTATGATGAACCCAAATTAGTTGCTAGTACCCTAACACATTACAGTCCCTTAATTTGAAATGAAACTTCCCCAGCTCAACGTGAAGGATAATTCATTCTTCCGCTTCACTTCTTGTCTAATTCCCCTAAAACATTTCCCTCCCATTAATCCCTCAGCCATACATACTGGCTCCAGTGATCAATCAACCCACAATAAGCAAACTACAACATGACCGCATATCAGGACTTCAGAAAACTATTACAACTTCCGCCCACGACTCAACTTCTATCTGCGCATGCGCATTAGACCAACAGACACAAGCCCGCGAAATCTCAATACGTACTTTTTACCCATCAAAACACAATATCTTACCTATTACTTATTAGTAATAGTAATTAGTAAAACACCCATTCCATCCCACAAACAAATAAACTATTTCCAACATATACATCACGCTCCCATAAACCAAATATCACATCTCAAAAACAAATCACGAAATCTTCTGTTTCAACAATCAACGCTTCCTATCAAAATCCAACAAATCCGCTAACAAACATCATCCTCAACTCCAAAATAAAATCCAAAACAATAGTTTACCCATCATACAAACATATCTTCAATTATTTCAAAGTCTATCTTACCTAAGCCAGAACTATTTAGAGTTGAATCAAACAAGCGTGGTTGCGTGGACAGCCTTCTAATAAAAAAAAAAGATGGCGAATACTAAAAAACAGAATAGGAAGAAGCGGCCTTCATAAAATCAACTACATGTATTTCAAAACAACTATTTCAAGTCAATCAATTTTTTTCCATTTTTAATTAAATTAACATTACTCAACAAAAAAAAAAAAACAAAAAAACTGAACTTTCAAACAATGAGTCGGTTATAATTATTCTTACTATTTTAAATTTTGATAAGAACCTCGAAAAGTTGGAGGGGACACAAGAGAATTTACATTTCAAGGGAAAAAATTCTTTCTATAGAAATAAAAACTGATTATCTCCCTTCGACCATAAAGGAAAGGTATCATAACCGTCAGTACTAACGTTCTCCAACACAACTGAACTAGTAACATCCAACAAACACTTAATAGGGGTTACATTTGAACTGTCTCAGCTGCAAAATGGCGGTGGACATAGAGGGAAATGCGTGTGCGACACTTGCAGAGTATTTTGCCAACTGCATGAGCTCAGGCTACTTTTCAGGTTTGTTTGTTTTTTTCGGTAATTCATTTTGACGTCCTCTAAAAGAACATCGGCTATATGAAAGCATCATCCACCCAGCATCTAAATGGCTATCAGTGGACATTGGGGGGAAAAAAAGGTACGTGTCTGACACACGAGAATTTCACGACAGGGACAAAACGGATTTACTTGTGTGGTTTGGCCATTTCGCGAGCGGATTATTTTGAAATGTTTGGATAAAAATTGAATCTGTTAAAGTTTGGAAAACTTCAGTCTGGTAAAACATAAACGCAGTTACTTTGGAACTTGCTTCTTCTCGAAAGATCTGTTTCACACGTGCGCGGGAAAAGACAGCAGAAAGGAAGGAAAGGAAAGTAAGGTAATGAAGACGGAAAGAGTGAAAGAGAGACAGACAAAAGGCAGGAAAAAAAAAAAAAAAAAAAAAAAAAACATTTGCGCTCGGTGTGTTTCGACACAGTCTCGGCCTTTAGCAGCTTTTTCTAGGGCCTTGAACATCTCACTGGATGTTCATTGGTCGGGAGACTAACCAAACCAAGCCGCCGAGTTGCTCCGGTGGTTTTTGAGTGGCGCCTTTCTTCTCAAGGACCCCCACTACTTGTCATCCCGCCAAGCACTACAGACCACCAACATTCGCAGCAAAATAAGTGAATAAATAAATAAACAAATAAATAAACGAAAATAAACAAATAAATAAATAAATAAACGAAAAATAAATAAATAAACGAATAAACAAAAATAAATAAATGAATAAATAAATAACCGAAAAGAAATATATAAAGATATAAAGAAAATATATAAAGTATTTATAAATAAATAAATAAAGCTGCGCACCAGGTGTGTATAACATGTATATATAGGCACGTGCACAAGTCTTCAACACATCAACATGACGTCAGTTTCACTGGTCAGGAGACTACCATCCGAAGAAAACCCCGCACTGCTGCCGAGTTACTCCGCTGGTGTTTCAGTGGTGCCCTCCACGTCACCACCTACTGGTCATCCTGCCTACGTCATTTGTGTGTGTGAGACCATCAGCATGATAAGCTGATAAATAAGGGGAAAACACCAAATAAATAAATAAATAAATGAACAGATGAAAAACAACGAAGAAAATAAATAAATAAATAAATAAATTAAACACCTGGTGTGAACAGTGTGCACGTGCCTTTTTCAGTGGTCATTTCATATTTCGGCCCAGACTTTTTTTTTTTCTCTTTTTTTTTTTTTTCCTTTGCTGCAAAATTTCAAACATCATTCAGATTGTCGTGTCGTGAGATGTCTTTTGAGAAGCAAGCTCCAAATGCGTCCAGCCATCCGCGCGGCAATTACATGTATCGTTTATCTAAGTCGAGGTCATACTTACCTGGGTCAAACCACGCAATACCCACCAAAAAATGGTTTCAATGAAACGGACAGTTCGTTTAAATTTTGAGGTTAAAAAAGGAGAGGGGGGGGGGCGCGTTCATTAACTAACACAGATGATGTTGTCTTGCAGAACTAGAAGTTCATTAAAACTGTAGAAAGGTGCACCGACGGTTTGTAAAGGGTAGCGCAGCGAAGGGGAAAAGTGGGGTGGGGGGGGGGAGGGTGGGAGGAGTGATGGTGGTTGGTGGGGAGAGGGGGGAAAAGGGGGAGGACGGTATGCGGGGTACAAGGTGGCAGGAGTAATCTTTAAGAAAAAAGAAAAAAAATCAACACAAAAAAACAAACTTTACTGTGTCGCTTACTCGGATTACCGTCACCGTCCACAGTGCGTATAATTATGTCTGATGGCAGTAATCATAGCATTTTCAGAGATCTAGGTGCGTGCGTGCGTGTGTGTGTGTGGGGGGGGGGGGAATTCCTGAAGCGTGTGTCAGTGTGTCACAGTGTGTGTGTGTGTGTGTGTGTGTGTGTGTGTGTGTGTGTGTGTGTGTGTGTGTGTGTGTGTGTGGGTTTGTGTGTGGGTGGATGGGTGATTCCTGAATAGTGTGTGTGTGTGTGTGTGTGTGTGTGTGTGTGTGTGTGTGTGTGTGTGTGTGTGTGTGCGTGCGCGTGTGCGTGCGCGTGTGCGTGTGCGTGCGTGCGAGAGAGAGAGAGAGAGAGAGAGAGAGAGAGATTTGTTCAGTAAACATACTTGTATGTGTATAAACCCATTACTTGCCCCGACATAATGCTTTGCAGCATTCACATACATGTGCAAATATAAACACACAGGTAGCAGTATGTGGCTTAACAATTTCTTCTCTGCCCTGATAACTTGATATGCGTTGCAGCAGTCACATATACATGTAAACACACAGCTAGTGGTGTATTAATAAACACAACCATTTCTTTTCTGCCCCGGCGCAATGCGTTGCAGCATTCACATGTACATATAAACACACAGCTAGTGGTGTATCAATTAACACAACCATTTCTTTTCTGCCCCGACGCAATGCGTGGCAGCATTCACATGTACATATAAACACACAGCTAGTGGTGTATCAATTAACACAACCATTTCTTTTCTGCCCCGGCGCAATGCGTTGCAGCATTCACATGTACATATAAACACACAGCTAGTGGTGTATCAATTAACACAACCATTTCTTTTCTGCCCCGACGCAATGCGTGGCAGCATTCACATGTACATATAAACACACAGCTAGTGGTGTGTTAATTAACACAACCATTTCTTTTCTGCCCCGACGCAATGCGTGGCAGCATTCACATGTACATATAAACACACAGCTAGTGGTGTGACAATTAACACAACCATTTCTTTTCTGCCCCGACGCAATGCGTGGCAGCATTCACATGTACATATAAACACACAGCTAGTGGTGTATTAATTAACACAACCATTTCTTTTCTGCCCCGACGCAATGCGTGGCAGCATTCACATGTACATATAAACACACAGCTAGTGGTGTATCAATTAACACAACCATTTCTTTTCTGCCCCGACGCAATGCGTTGCAGCATTCACATGTACATATAAACACACAGCTAGTGGTGTATTAATTAACACAACCATTTCTTTTCTGCCCCGACGCAATGCGTTGCAGCATTCACATGTACATATAAACACATAGCTGATGACATATGTAACGTGACCATTTTTTTTTTTTTTTTTGTCCTAACACAATGCGTTGCAGCATTCATGTGTACATTGTATAGAATTACACAGCTAGTGACATACATCGTAACCATTAATTTTCTTCTCTGCCCTGACAAAATGCGTTGCAGCATTCACATATCCATACAAACACACAGCTAATGGCATACAGTATATATTGCGACCATTATTTTTTGGTCCTGAGAAAAAGCGGCGCAGTATTCACATGTACATTATATATTAACACACAGCTACATCATAACCAGTAAATTTTCTCCTTGCCCATCATAATGCCTCGCAGTATTCGTATGTACATATACAGAACGCACACACACAAAAAAGGTTACATTGTATTGCAAAAAAAACTGTTCAAACACCCCCCCCCCCCTCCTAAAGTTACATGAATTGACAGTAACATTCACAGATCAAGAAATTTTGACACGCTCTATTGTATACGAAGATACTTCTTTCGGTGACACCTGTCCATACATTTTGCTGTTCCTGTGACGCGACTCATCTGGACCATTTGGTGCTGAGATTCAGTTGACACCAGGACTCTTAAAGCTGACCATGCGAGGGATGTCTCTTGACCGCTGTATAATTATGGTAAGCGGGTCAACAGGTTGACAGTTGCAAAGCGTCTCACTGAAGACACGTGCCGGATCGGCTTTCGGAAGCGGGTTTGGGAAGGAGGGGGGGAGGGGGGGGGGGTCGAGGGTAGGATCGACACAAGTTGTGCATGGTGTTGTTTGGGAAGTGGGGGGGGGGGGGGGCGGCGGTAATCTGGCAAGTACAGGTAAAGCAGGTCTAACTGTTGTCCGTCGTCTTAATTTGTGAACACTTCTTCTTCTTCTTACGTAAATGCTTTCAGAAGAAAACGTCCCAGTATCATCAAGACTGTTACAATCAGTGTATGTATATGGTGTATGTATATATATATATATATATATATATATATATATATATATATATATATATATATCTGTGTATGGTAATCTCAACAGGTTGAGGGATAGTCCACAGTATAGTGCTAAAGCGTTTGAGACACTTGCAGCACTGTAATACACCAGCATTTCTACAGAGCACTGCCCCGCGTACAGAGCCAGAGGGAAGAAACCTCCAACAGTTGCCTAGGGCTGATGACATAAGCAGCAGAGGACCCCCATGAGACAACCGGAAGTGAACAGTGGACATGACAAGTTCACGCCTCTCCTGCACAAGTTAGTTAGTTATTTAGGGCTTGACGCCGCGCAAGCAACAAGGGCTAATTCGCGGCTATCTCCTGCACAAGGAGGTGGGATAGCAAAGAAGACCACAAGTTGCTCCCACATCTGATGGACAGACATAACGAATGGCCTGCGCCAAGGCCGAAGATCTGAAGTGGTAAGGAGTCCGAGACGCAAGCTGCATAAGCAAAGCCGCGGTCGTTACACCACAGAGCAGAGAAGAACAGAGGCGTGGAAAGGGGCAGTGGCTGACGATCGACCCGACAGGGCCCGTGTACACCAAACCGACACTGGAACAGTCCCAATAACGACACCGGGGAGTTTACTGAGAGGCGGTGGTGATGGTGGGGAGCGCATATAGCCTTTTCCTGGCGAACTGAACTGATGTCTAGGTGCACCAGAGTACAGAGTCACTCAACACCTCCACCAAAAACATATAACTATAAGCAACTGCATGTGGCTGTTGTAGTGTGGGCACGCCACACCACATAATCACTTCCTTGCCGAGCAAAGTTAAACCAAATCTTCTTGAGTAGCTGCGACTACCTCCTGGCCTCAATTTCACTTGGATTACACATCAGACTTTAACATGCCGAATGAGTCTGGAAACCAAAATTTAATTACAAAAAAAGAAACAAAAAAGAAAGGGATTCAACTCCGAAATATGAACTGAAATCAGATAACGAAGTAAGAACTGAAACCATATTCAACAAAGAAACATTATCTGGAACCAGATTCAAGAAAAAGATAATATGAACTGAAACCAGATTCAATAAAGAAATATGAACTGAAGATGGATTCAACAAAAAAAGACAAATAGGAACCAAATTCACCAAACAGATACAAACTTAAACCAGATTCAAAAATGATATAGGAACTGAAGCCAAACTAAACAGAGAAAACAGGAACTGAAAAAAAAAATCAACAAAGAAGCAGGAAGTAAAACCAGATTCAACAAAGAAACAGGAACTGAAACCAGATTTAAAAAAGGAAACAGGAACTGAAATCAATGATATATGGAATGTGCTTTTTAACACATGGTGCACAACCACAGCAGGTACACATCATGGCCCAAGGTGTCTGTGAAAGTGACAACTGGTGAAGACATTTCTTTGTTGTCATTGTGTCGAAAAACTAAAACTACTGAATGGCCAAAGCAACTAAAACAAACTTATTGTCAGCAACGACGACCATGCCCTGTACCAGTCACAGTTCCCATTAATAAAACAAAACAAAAAACAAAACAAAACAGTGTACTCAGCCTTCTGTCTGTGAAGTTCACCCATCTTGTTGCCGCGGCCGAGTTTTGCTGTGCTTATCATCCGGTGGAGCAGGATCCTTCAGTCTCAGAAAACTATGGATTTGCGGCCTGAGGTTGCATGGTCTCTAGGGCAGCAGGGGTTGATGATGGTGCAGCCTCTAGTGTGGCTGTAGACGCCCACACGACGGATAGGGGGAGGAGGGGAGCGGGGGGGGGGGGCAGTTTCTGCTGCAGTTTGTGTACTTGAAGTCGTTGTTCACTATCATCATCAGGCAGTTGCCATAAGGTATCCACCAAACACAAGCATCTCCTGCCCCTGCAAAGACATAAAGGTCAACATGAATGTGAAACTGTATAGCTGTACATTGTTACAGAGCACCTTGGACAAGCGTTCCTCATTAAGGCGATAAACACACCAACAAATGTATGTGTGTTGGAGGGGGGGGGGAGGGGGCGCTAACATCACAGACACCGTCAAGCACCACTTTGGCTCCGTCACTCGAGTCCTTCTGGGAGAGACCTGGCTGCAGCGACAACCTGCAGTCAACCCTCGTCACCCCTTGAAGTCGCCCCCTCCCCCCCCCCCCTCCACATCCCTTCCCACTCCAACTGATGTACATAGTTTTTACGTTTTCAGCACACTTGTTACCCCTTCATACCTCTTCCATCCCAGTTCTGAAGTGGAAGAAGAACAACAACAAGAAGCGGAAAACTGCTAACAAATAATGATCGACGCACCGACAGAAGGGGCCACGGAAAAGTTCAGAACAACTTGAGCGACAGTTTTACACAACTACAAAGGAAGAAAGGATCTTTAATGGAAGTCACACTACCACACTGCTACCCTACACTGTACGGCACACAGCAACAACGGCTATCAAAATAATGAAGCTTCATACCTGGCTACTGAACAGTCAGGACCGAAATCCTTTCGGCGGCCAAGCGATCGGCTAGGTGTGGTGAATACCAGACATCAGTTCGGGATTTTCGTCGAGGCGATATCCAGGACCAAGACTGATCAGCAATGCACTCCATTATGTCCTGCTAAATTAAATACTACACCAAGGTCTCTGTAAACTGAAGTGAACTATTGTACATGTGTATCGTCAGGTCATCCGCTTCAACGGTGGAGGTTTGGATTATAAAACAAGTCCAGTTTGAACACCGGCGGAACTGCAAAATGGCTACCGTCTCGATGATACGTTTGTACTGGAAAGCTCACTGAGTCACGTGGCCCCGCCCCGCCGAAATGCGTTGACCTCGCACGTGCCGCGCGCTTGTGGGGCTGTCCCAACTTCAGTGTGACACAATACAGGCGCGTCATCAAACACCTGAACAGGGTGTACTTCAAATGGACATGACTGTGTTCGGTATTAAAGCGCTTAGCCATCTAGTTATGGTTGTACAACGAAAATCAGTCAGTGCACGTTGACGGAATCGAATGGTATCAGTATTTTATAATTATGTATGGTCACGTCAGTTAGCCGTGGGACTCGAATAGTCAGTGGAAAATGGTCCATACACTGTGAAAAATCAGTCATAAATTTGGGGAAATGCCGGCTGATCAGTGAAGGCGGTAGGAAACGGGAGAATTTGTCAGGTCTGATGGCCGGCTATCATTGTGGCGTTGTGCCGCATGACCGACTGTAAAACGATAATACTGGTGCAGAGAAATGCATGCTGAATCCGGCGAATGGTACTGATATGGCATAATGGTGTCAGTAACTGTGACCGTCGGAGTACAGGCTGGCCGGCAGTAGTGGCCCGTGGAAAATTGGCTATAAGTGAGAAACTATGATCAGTCCTTGATTCGGAGAACTTGAAATGGCTGATCAACCGGCCGACAGTGACCAAACTGGATAAGTGTGCTTGGTCGGTGATGGCTATCTCAGTGTGGCTTTGTACCGGCATGACTCGAAATTAGTAATCATCATACACTGAGGTCACTGAGTCAGTGTACTAGTGAAAACTTTAAGCGGAATGACTCCGAGTCTGAGTCCATGCTGAAGGCTAGTGATGTAATGATGCCGGCGGTATACCGTGCGAATTAGAAAGAAGTTCAGTAAAACTTGAGGTGGGACTCGGACGTGTCCGATGGAATGAATGGAGTAGCTTCTTCACGGCTGTAACTCAGTCAGTGAAACTATGCCCGATGATGTCACGCCGGTCAGTCACTGAGTACTCAGTCGGCAGCCGGCCGGTGATACTCAGTGGATTCTCGGCTGAAACCGAACTTGCTCCCCTGATGGCCTTATTACTAGTTTGGCCAACAGTATCATTATGTATGCGATGTCTTTCATGCCTCCGGCCGGAATTTGTCTAATACAAACTGTCTGCGTAGATCAGTCCCATTAAAAAAATTCTGTATTTCTTTGCAAGCAGCCGATCGATCTTGTGTAAATTGTGGTAAATCGCCGGGAGCAATCAGGGGAGTGCACTCTGGTTGACAGCTGCCACGCGGATCGAGAACATCATAACATTGTCTACAGGGATATATTTTAGGCAGCGTTTGGTCGTCTCTTGACATATTTCCCGTAATAAAGGTAAATGTCCTATAACGAATAATGTGAGCAGTCAATCGAACGATTGAAGACATTTAGGTATGAGTGAGTTCTGATCTTTTTCTAACAGTAACACGCTTGCAGTCCTCCCCGTTACGTGAGGTTGTCAGCTTGTATCAATTTAACCTGATATTCTTCAAGCCAGTATCGTTGAAGCACAAAGTCTTGGATTTATCTTGAACAGACTGAGTCTCCAGCCAATCCACGTAACATTATTAATAGCCTGTTCAATGAGCCTGTGTTTTTGTTGTTGATGTTGGCTTTTAATTACATTAATTTTTGCCATGCCTTAGGCTTAGGTAAAGTGCTTCTTTGTTTCTTCTTCTTCCAATTAACTGACCTTCCTCAACATACTGAGGACTATTGTCAGTGTAGCTGTGCATGATGGTTAACAGTTTTCCATTCCGCAGGCCGTCCCATTTGAAGTGGGATCAGTTTTTACGGTGCACAAAGTTTATGCCCAGTCTGCAGTTTTGATTGAGCAAATTTGAAATGTTCAGTGTGGACATTTTTTTTAAACCTTGTTATGACATGAATTTGTTTGGTTTCTTTCCCAGGAGCAGTATAGTACAGCCAAGTTGCTGGAGCAGATAAAGTGAGGAAGATGGGCGTGTTTGGGCAGTTGAAAAACAAGAAAAAGACGGTATGTCTATGATGTACAGAATGTGGACTAAATCTAAAGTCTGTCGTAGTTGAACTGCGTAAGTGCCTTCATCCACAATGTAAGAGTAACTGTGAAGGCAGTGTCTGCAATCCTGAAATCTCGGTCACCATTAATGAGAGCTTCACAAGTGACATGATTCCTCCGAACGAACCCCCACCCCTTATACTGTGTACTTGTATTTAAACACCAGGTATAAACACCAAATATAGCATGCATCTGAGCAACTTTGGTCATGGACCTCTCATTCTCCAGAGATTTATCTGACAGAAATGTAGCCTGTTTCGTGAGAGCTAACCTAAGAAACAACAATATCTAATTTAACCATACATGATATTCCCACCTTTTGTCTCTTATCTGTTCCCTTTCAATTTCAGGAAAAACAGAGGAAAGCCATGAAATGGAAGCGCCAAAAGCGTGCCGAGATGAAGAAAAATACTCAGACAGAAGTGATTATTGAGGATGCACAGTTGCTAAGCAAAGATATGCTGAAAAACAAATTGTAAGCACTCCCGCGCGCGTGCGTGCGTGTGTGTGGATATGTGTATCTAATTCTAAACTCTAATTCTAACTCTAATTCTAAAATCTAATTCTAAACTCAAGCACGATGTTAATTTACAGTTGTTATACTTTTACTGTCATGGTTTGCCTTTGCTGGCCACCAGAAGTTTGACAAATGAGGTAGCTGCACCTTACCATATATAACCTATATATATATAGACTGTAGCCTACATTTAAAGTAAGATTTAAATCTCTTTCTGCCAGTTGCTACAGCACAAGACACGACGTGTAACAGCAGAGGATTTTCTTATTCTGTTTTACTAAACAGTTTTTGTGTTCAGCATACTATTGTTATTGTATCAGTGCTTTATGATGTGTTTGCATCTTCACTCCCACTATGTTTTAAATGTATTAGTCATTTTTTTTTTTTTTTTTAAATTTATTTGGATGTATACTGCTTTAAGGAAAAACAAGAAGAACAATATCAAGATTTCCAACAAAAAGCGCAACAGACTGCTGAAGCGACTGAGGTATCAACATCGAGAGAAGGAACAGGTTGATGAAGATGGTATGTAAATCAAGAAGCTTTTAGTTTTACTAAATGCTTTTCATGTCAGCACACTGCGTATCCATGATTCAGCAAGTGGTTTTTGCCATTGTTGTAAGTACATGTATATATCATCTAATACTGGTACTGTGGTAGATTTCGTAGATTATGGGATGACAGAAACATGAGCAATGATAAGCAGCTTCTCTTTTTATTTTTGGTTTCAATTAAGCACCTGGCCTTTTCAGTCTGTCAGCTTTCAGTAGGCTTGATTCAATTCAGTTTAAAATACTTAAGTGTCCTTCACAGAGGCAATTTATTACACAGACGACAGACGTGCATGTGTGTGCGTGAGAGAGCACTTGTCCATTTTAACTGACCAGTTCATATAAAATGAATATATTTCGGTTTTGTCTTTTCTTGTTTTTGTTTTTTTTCACAATACATCTACACGCACTATTCTTTAAATGTGTACATCTCACGTTCTCAAAAGTCATTTGTTTTTTCTTCTTTTATTTCAGAGGAAATGACTGAGGAACCACAGACAAGTAAGAGAGAAAAGCCCAAGAGACAACCCAAGCCCAAGCCCTCAAGTTCTGCAGCTATGGACGTTGATAGTGGTGACGATGACACAGGAGAATAAATTGTGTTTAGATTCTTAGAGATGGAGTTTGACTTTATTCTTTGTTCAGCTCCAGTGCTCAGAAATTAAAAGACAGAGTGGAAGGATGACATGCAGAATGTTTGTCACAGTGGCACACGCTTGGATCCACTGTGAGTCTTCATATCCGCATCACACATTGATCATACTGTAGATTCATTTTCAAAATGTCTGATTTGCATGAGGAGGACATGTCCTATCATTTCTGGACCACAGTGGACAAATGTCTTGTATTGCCACAGCGATCGTCAAATGCGCTCGCCCGCTCGCTTTCGCTACCAAATTTACTGTCGGGCGAGTGAAAGCTCCGGTAGCGGTAGCCCGAATGGCGAGAAGGAGTTCTGAGATGAATCAGAACCTAGCAGCCACTCCAGCTTCCAGAATTTTTTTCGGGCTACCAGTTTTGTTCAGGGTGGTAGCCCGAATGGCTACCAAGGTCCTGACACATTTGACGATCGCTGTTGCCAGACAGGACATTTGACTTATTAGGATTTCCACAGATATAATTATAAGGAAGTCCTGCCACTGTACATGAACCTTTGCAGTACCCCAAGTCACTTGCAAGGACCCACAAGCATGTGACATTTGTCCTGTTAGAGTTTCCAGTTTTCTTACTAGCTAAAATGCTTGCTAATGAGTTGTGGTTTACCACTCATAACCAAACCTCACACAAATTACCAGCAGTTGTCTCCCCTACACCAAACCACATAATGTACAGTCCACAGCACGAGTAGGGGAGATGGCATGATCTGTGTGGAATGAACTTAACGTTTGCCATCAGTGATTTTTTAAAGACACTTTTGACCTGCAGTCATGCACAGTGTATTAGGCTCTAGCTCTGCAAAGCATAACTGTCTTAAAAAAAAAATAAAAAAAAAAATTTAAAAGGCAAAATGTGGCAACTGCAAAAAAAAAAAAAACCCAAAAAACCTTTCACACACAGTAAATAACAACAGTCCAAGTGCATTTTCATCACATTTTACTTTTAAAAAAAAGAAGTCTGACAAACTGACACATCTCACAACATGTATCACAGTTAGGCAAAAAGGCACAGTACAAACAGATGAAAAGTAGACTGTGTAGGAATTCAAACACCATACCCTCTGTAATACCAAGTGGCGCTGCTCTCAACATACCGACTACTCCTTTGGGCTGCACATGACGAGAACGTGGCACTGAAAGCCACCATGAGCAACGCATGGGATATTAGCATCGTGGTAGGATCACTCCTAGTTGATTGTTTACACAGTGTGATGCTGGCACGTCACCACACACCAGTCGGAGCCACTTCAAGCCACTACGTGTATTACCCAAGACTGGAACTCCGCGTGCTAGACCTGAGACTGCTGCAGATTGCATAATAGTGGCTACTAGTGATCTGAAGATTTCAAGTAAGATTGCAATTTTTGCATCAGCTTTTAAGAGTGAGGGTGGGTGGGGGGAGTGGAGTAGTTTTCACAATTTTAACAAATCTGAGAGATCACTGGTGTCACACAACTTAATCCCAATGTGAGTCGCGAAGATAGGAACTGGTGACACCTGTATTTAAAAAAAAAAAATTCCAGGGCCCGCATGTAAGAGATGGGGTTAGGGAGTTTAGCCCCGGGTTAGAGCCTAACCTCGAACTAAACTAGATCTATGGTTAAATTTTCTGTTGGTTTTTTGTTTTAAATCAGGAAGCGGGTTCACTCCTGCAAGGTGGCTATGCCGTTATAGAAGGATTCTTGTCTTTCTTTCTTTGCTTCCTTTTCTTTATTTAATTTTGTTTTGGGGTTTCTTTTGTCCTAGTCTGGGTTAGGCCCGTGTAGCCGTGGGCTAAATTAACCTCGAGTTTTACATACGGGCCCAGGTGAACATACCCCCGGACACTTCTAGCATACCATGTCTGCAAAGCACTCTTGGCTTTGCCACTTTGACAGTAAATGCTACACACTTTCGTCCTTCAGGATCATGGACTATTTTAAGCCATGCATGTTAAAAAGTCAGTCTTTCCTTTCTACATTCTTCATGTAAACATCTTGGAAGGGCTGGTCTGTACATGATGAACTGGATTGGATTTCTCAAAACATTAAAACTTAAATCAGTAATTCAATGTTCTTGCCAATTCTGTAAAAAAAAAAATTAAATAAATAAATTTTAAAAAATACATGTAACAATGTTTTTTTCAGGAACAAAGAAAGTTAGCATATTATTTAAAGAGTGATCAGTAAAATAATTTGTACATGTAATCTTGTTTAGTCGTTTCGTTAGAGACGATATTGGAACATAACTGCTCTGTTAGCAAAAATATAGTACAGTCAAACCTGTGTAAGGCAGTCACCCAAGGGACTGGGTCAAACTGACCACCTTAGACAGGTGACCGGGTTTATTCAGGGTTGGCATGTCAACAGCTAGCATGTCAGGGGATCCTCTAGAGTGACCAGGTTAGACAGTGGCATAGCTTATACAGGTGACCGCCTTGGCAGGTTCGACTGTACATGTAATTGTTAACAACCCATTTATCATGTTCACGTGGTATACCATTCTGTCAGCGTTGAAAATGTCACTTTCACTGATCCTCACTGTTAGACATACAAACAAACATGCATTTCACACACACACTTAAGCATTGAACGTGCATCTACACCCACACATGAGATATCAAAGACAGTCTTAAAAAAAATGTAGAACATTTTGGAGTTGTAGACAAAATAAATGACAATCTTTCTAAGGGGGGGGGGGGTCATGTACAAGTACATGTACATAAATACTTGAAAACAATTATAAAATCATATGTTACAAATGAACCCACTTCACGAACACTCTGACAGTGACCAGACCAAATAGTTTTGTTTTTCTGGTTATGGATGTAAAATAAGATGAACTGAATGAATATTTTTCAGCAGAGATGTACGAGAAAAATGTCTAAGTCATTATTCAGTAATAACTACAGAGAAGTAATGCTTGCTTAAGCTTAAAAACAAATAATAATTATGAAAAAAATAGCACTCATCACATTATTTCATAAGTTGTGTCAACATTCGCTCATGGTCACACACAAAACTTGTAACTCCGGCAATACTGGTGATTGAATATGAACCAGATAATGTTGCGTTTTCGCAAAAGCATGGCTGTCTTTTTATTCATTAAGCAGGGCAATAACAAAAACTAAAAGATGAAAAAGTATGAATGTCCTGAAAAAAGAAAAACCAAAAACAAAAAAACTTGATATACAATAAAGATGCACCTACTGAACTTTTGCCCTTCATGTAGGGTGGGTGTTTAGGGGTTTAACGTCCTTTTCCACCACATAGGGTGATGTCAAAGACGGGGCAACGATGAAAAAGCCAGCACAATATTTGGCCCCAGCCGGGATCGAACTCACGACCCGAGCATTAGAAGTCCAACGCTCTACCATTCGACTTGCCCTTCATGTAGATTTGGTCAGTAAATGATGTTATGTGTAATACATCTGAAAACAGTGAAAGTCACATGAACTGCATGGCA
Source organism: Batillaria attramentaria (assembly GCA_018292915.2). NCBI lineage: Eukaryota > Metazoa > Mollusca > Gastropoda > Batillariidae > Batillaria > Batillaria attramentaria. The sequence continues at coordinate 114,535 of JACVVK020000015.1, read as the reverse complement.
CATGAAATCACCAGTGTCTCCCTCTGCAGTAATCCTTTATTGATCATCAACTTTTCCCAACCCCCAAACAGGTTGACATGGGGTGGAGAGAGGGTTAACATCCTTTTCCCAATGATCAGCATGATTTGATAATTAAGAAAAAAGTGGGAAAAACAATATACAAACTTTATGTTTAACTCTTTGCCCACCAAGTGTGTGTGCTTGCAAGTTGCATGTGCAAGTTGCATGTGCACCCCATCAGTCCTTACTCTCTTTAGTGATAATAAGCAACGTAAACATGATAACTGTAGAAAAACTGAGATAAATTATCTCCTTGTATATATCTCTTCATTTTTCATATGGCTATTCCAGCCAAATATTTTTTCCGTAGTCAAAAGAAGGGAGAGAATCATTATGCACAGTAAGAGTTAAAATGTCCCCAGACTGTGGACATTTCTTTTTTTTTTTTTTTTTTTTTTTCTTTTTTTATGTACCCTGGAAAAAGAATATACAAATTCTGTTCTGTCTGGGTTCTAGAGTCTACAATAAGCTTATTTAAATATACATTCCACTCTTTGAAGTGGTGTGGACCCCAGTCATCACATTTGCATGTGCACCATATATGCCAGATGTTTTACAGTCATGACCCATTCTATTACCATATCGATACGCCACAGATGACGTAGCCCTGAACAGTTCAACAGCAAGTAGAATTACAGTATAACCCCATTCTGCAGCGTCTAGTCTCAGTGTCTTTAGTCTTGTTTTTCTGCAGGGGGTGGCTTGTTTTTCTTGCCCAACACTTTCATCAGTCCTTTGCTCATGAAGTACGGCTTCTCGGCTGTCCCGTCGTTGTTCTCAAGATCCGTCACTGTAACGATTGAATTAAAGTCTTAAACAAAAGCTGGTGATGCCAGTCAGTGCAGGGGGACACCTCCCACACACACACACACACACACACACACACACACACACACACACACACACACACACACACACACACACACAGAGTACCTCTGCAGCAATTTATACAGTGATCTTGCCATAAAGATTAATCATATCAGAACAGGCATAGAATGTAATGGACTTTACAATATCACAGTCTTTTCCATCTATCTACGATTTTTGTCACAAACAATACCGGTGGCATTTTGGGTGTCCAATGTGACCCTTTATATTTTCAGTGACCACGTGTATGATGACCCTGTTTTGCATGGCCATGGGTCAATCTGGTCAGTGATGTATATGGGGAGGGTGAAATTAGGGGAAATACATGCAGTAGCGAAGTACAAAGGGCAAAGGACACTCACAGAAGCAGAGAAACAGCGTGTCCACCGCCATACTGTAGACACTGAAGAAGGCTGAGGTGACAATGTACGACGCCAATATCACAATCTGGAAAAAAGAGTAAAATTAAAAACTTCACTTTTTGACAATACAATTTAAAATATGTATCATGGCAAACAGTGACACTATGTGAATCTGTGCAGAGAGAAGGGCTACATGGTGGAAAGGGTAGTCATTTACCTGCAGGAGAGAGAGAGGAAGTGGGAGGAGGCGGTAGGGCTCTCATAAAATTTGACAGCATTAGGCAGTAAAGGTAAAAGCTCTTTAAACATCATTCCATGTCACTGTTGTTTCTTTCTGTTTTTCTATTTAAATTCTATTGTTGGTGTTTGTGGTTTTTGTTTTCTGTGTGAGATCAGTTAATTCCTAGTTCTTAGCATGCTTACCACGATTGGGACCAGATAAAAGTTCAGTGTGGGTGTGTAGTCAGCCAGATACGGGATGCGCCCATCAAAGAAGAAATATGATCCCGTTCCTGGAGAAAGTAATACCACATAGACTCATGACAAACGCGGCTAATTTACAGCCTGGTCAATCTGAAGACACTTATCTTTAGAACCATTTCGATCTTATGGCACTTGTCTTTAGAAATATTTCCAATTTTCAAGTAGATGTGAATAGATAATAATTACTCAAATATTATTTGAGTACTGCAGTTCCCAGGTGTGGTTAACGCTTGTGATGTGTTGCACAGTCCCGAGCCACATGGACCTCCATACTTTCATCCTCATCCTCTTGCATAAGAAAAAATGCCCCAGTTTCAGAGCGCTCTGAAGATTCTGGTAGGAACACCAATGAAGCTGGTGGAGAGTTCAGGCAGCAGCAGAAAAAAAAGCAGAAGTTTGATGGAGAATTGGTAGTGACTAACCACAGCAACCAGTCTCCTATAGTGAAGCCAAAACTCTGGTCAAACGCCACTACCAGACAATCTGACAGCTCAACACAATCCTCCCATCTGACGACAAGATGCCACAGCTCCAGCGTCACCAACAGACCACCATTTTTCGTTTACGAACTGGACACTGTAGACTGCGCGCCCACCTGTACCGCCTTAAATTGGGGTGACACATTCACCAGATTGTCCATTTGAAACAGCCCCTCAGGTCCCGGAGCACATTCTGCAGTCCTGCCTCCTTTTCTGAGAAGCAAGGACACAGCTTTGGCCGAATGGAGCAACGCGAACAGAGAAACTCTGGGGCACCAAAACGGAACTCCTAAAGACCACCGAATTCATCAAAACTACCAGCCTAATCATCTGAGTCCAGTACAGGGAAGAAGAAGAAGAAAGTAGTGACTCACGTACCCACAAGTCCAATTATGACGAGCTGGCTGAGAAAGAGAACAAAGTCGGTCACTTTGTCCACCACCACAACTCGTACCACATTGCGCAGTATCAGGGAGAAGGCATTTTTGGCAGAGATGCAGAAATTCTTCCCGTAAACAGCTATCTGTAGAGACACACATAAATACAAACAAATTCAAGTAGATTATGCATTTATGCATACATTTATTCTGATATTGATTTTCTAGCACATGTATTAAACATGGAACTATGGAAACTGTTTGAACTGTTTTGGCCTGCCCGAGTGTGATTCGAGCATAACACAAAGTTGTACTGAACTTGAATGTTCACATGTCTAAATAACGCTCTTCCTGGTGGCTACCACCTCCCCTCCCCCCCCCCCCCCCCCCCCTTTTCTCAAGGTTTTCTCACCTTGATTAGGCTGAACAGGGAACATAACCATGATTGTAGCAATCGAAGATTACTTAATTAATTCCCTTATTTCTTCAATTCAAATCAAATTCAAAAATACTTTATTATCTGTTATAAAAGTACATTTTAAAACAGAAAATTGTCTTTAGACATGCAATCGCTCCGCTCCTTATACTAAGATCATAATTTAAAATAAATCACACACACACACACACGCACACACACACACACACACACACACACACACACTGATATAAATATAAAGATACAAAGTAAAAGAGAGACTAAAAAAACGAGATAAATAAGATACCCCCCACACACAGACACACACAGACACACACACACACACACACGCACGCACACACACACACAGAGGCACGCACCCGCACACGCCCGCCCACCAGCAATCACACAACTCCGCTGGCCTTCAACTTTCAATTAACTCTTAAAAGCCCATGGAAAAATCGCTATTCTAAGTGAAATCTTCAGATCACTAGAAGCCACTATCACGCAATCTGCAGCAGCCTCGCGCCTAGCGGGGAAGGCCCACGCCTTGTGTCATAGTGGCTCGAAGTGGCTCCTACTGGTGTGCAGTGGCTTGTTCCTCTTTTACCAGTCTTATCATAAAGCGGGGGGGGGGGGGGTCGGGCTTGGGCTCTTAAAGTGTTATGGAGGGGTGGGGGTGGGGATGGGTGTTAATATAGATTGGCTGGAATCACCCACGGTAGGAAATGCGTTAATGTTGATAACATACCAAGATGTAGGCATTTTTGTTGAGAAACCTCAGGAATTTTTCCAGACACCAGAAACAGCACTTCAGGCACCTGCAATAAATAAATAAATAAATTAATTAATTAATAATAATAATAGGTCTTATAAAGCGCTAACAGTCTGCTCAGAGAACACGCAGTGCGCTACACACACACATTCTCACGCATACATGAAACATGAAACACTAAGTGTGTGGGAGGGGGGGGGGTAGGGGGGAGGGGGGTAGATGATACTACAGATGTGTATGGTATGGTATGGTAGACTTCTCCTCGGCGCACGTATCCATCTCTAATGAGATGCTCTAGGCGCCGCAAGGCTGGAGGACGAAGTAGGGAAAGCCTGCTGCCGCTAGGCGCTACTTTGTGTGCAAACCTCCACCCTGCTATTCACTCTGGTGCGTGCGACAGTATTTCTGTTTTACCACGCCACCGGCCACAGCCTACTCTTCTTCGAAAGATATTTGTGCGTGCGTGTGTACACGAAGGCGAGACAGGCACCGCAAGCGAGTCTGCACATGGATTTGACTCGATATGGTATGAAAAAATCCAACCATATTCCTGCCCACCGGGGACTCGAACCAGGCAGCTCAGGATCCGAAGTCGGATGCCTTAACCACTAGACCAAATCCCCTGTCATCCCCAATCCCCTTTATGTGTAATAAAGCAAAGTTGTGTGTGAAATCACTATGATGTGATGCACCATGTTAGCGGAATTTCCGACTTCCTGCACATAAACTCTAATCAGAATCTGTTTGGGGTGTTTATGTCGGTGCATATTTTATACAATGTAGCATTTTCAAATAATAATAATAATTCATGTAATTATCATCTGCCTGCGAAATAGGTGCCAAATGGAAGAAATGGGTCCCTTTTCTAGCACTGCAAGAAAGACAGAAAGAGAGAGACAATGACAATGATCCTTTATTTATCAACGGTAAAGCTATTGGCACAATTACCATTTCCAAACTTGCCCGGCGTTGCTACTCTGAATTACAACAGAGAGAAAGAAAGAAAGAAAGAAGAAGAAAGAAAGAAGAAGAAGAAGAAGAAGAAGAGAGAGAGAGAGAGAGAGAGAGAGAGAGAGAGAGACAGACAGACAGACAGAGACAAGTCATGCAGACAACCACACAACAAAGCCACTGTCGTACTTACTTGAGAAAGAATTTCGCCACGGCATTTTCTGATCCTTTGAGCTTTGCGTCGAGGTACTCCAGAAACACTCGGATGATCTGCACGATGGCGATGATGAATGCCCCGAATGCAAGTGACCCCAGATGATACCTGCAGGCACAGGATTAGTAGAGTGGGTTACACACGGGCAATGCGCTCTGTATGTCTGCTGACTCATGCCATAACCTTCGTTCCAACAAAATATTTCTTCGTTCTGCCGCTGACACTCGGAAATTCCGTGTCCCTCATGTCAAGACAAAGACCTTTGGTCAGCATAGTTATTCATACCAGGGTCCGACTTGTTGGAATGATCTCCCAGTTTCGATCAGATATGCAGACACAAAACTATCTTTCAAAACAAATTTGAAAACTCACCTCTTCACAGCCTTCAGCCAATAACTATTGCCACATCATCATCTTGCTGGTCATGTGTGTGTGTGTGTGTGTGTGTGTGTGTGTGTGTGTGTGTGTGTGTGTGTGTGTGTGTGTGTGTGTGTGTGTGTGTGTGTGTAAGCCAGGGGCAGCCCGTGTATGATGCTGCACATTATGTGTTTTTAGTTAAATGTATGTGTGGAGGCATGTTGTGTGTGTTTCTGGGTGAGTGAGTGTGTGTTCCTTGTAAGGCGCCCTGAGCTCCCGCGAGAGGGAGGGCGTCCTTTAAATACCCATTTTATTATTTATTATTATAAATACTTCTGAGTGCATAAGAAGATGCTGGTTTGGAAAAGGAGTAGTTCAAGGCGGCCCTAATAGGCCTAATGTAAACAAACTGTCACGGTTATAGACTACATGGGTAGAATGAGTTAATGCTGACAGAGGAAATATAATTATAGTAATCATGGTAATAATAATAATGATAATAGTAATTGCATTAATATTGCATATTGCACTTTATCCCAAATATTTGACTCAAAGCGCCGCGAGCTAAACCCAACGCGAACGCTCACATGAATCACACGCAATCTCTCAGACATTGGACAAGAACACAAAACAATCATGTGTTGCGAAGGGCCAGCTCAGCAATTTAAGTTTTAGAATTGCATTTATTTTCGAATTTTGCAGGCTGAATGTTTCCAATGCTGAGGGGGAGGAAGCCGGAGGCCGGAGTACCCGGAGAGAACCCCCCAACGGTCGGCCCGAATGAACGATGGGAAACATTAGAAGTATAAGCACCCCCCTCCCCCCACCCCCCAAAAACAACAACAAAAGCAAACAAACAAACCAAAAAAAAAACCACCAATACAAACAAACAAACAAACAAACAAACATTCACGCCACAACAAACAAAAAATCGCAACACCATACCTGAAGGCCCGCCAAAATGAACTGAGCAGAGGGAACGACGGAATGTCTTTGCTTTTGTCAAAGGCCCAGTAGTAGGACGCGAAGGCTCCCGCCAGAGTTATCTGCCCCAGAGCGATGGCGAAGTTGAGGAGCCAGAAAAGCATGAACAGGTTGAAGATTTGGAGATACAGCGTGTAGCTGCCCACAGAAAAAACAGTCCACTATCAAGTCCTACTCAGAAATTGGAAAACGCTACCTGATTTGATGATGCTGCTATATACGTTCGCCAGTGTATTAAGGCTGGCAGGGTAAGTGTTAGAGTCTGCTGGTTCTGGTAATTTACATTCCTGTAGCCTTTACAATACTTGAAATATTAATAATAACCCTTTTACTGATTAGTTTTCATCATTATCATCCTCAGCAGCAGCAGCAGCAGCATCATCAAGGCGCTAAACATAATAACAAAAATGAAGAAGCAGCATAACTCTGCCGGCATAATATTATATACAGTACAACTTCTTTTGGGCGACCACCCCTATGGCCAGACAAGAGTGGTCTTAAAAGAGAGGTGGTCACCCAAAAGAAGCTTCAGACAGTGAAGAAGTGCAACCCAGTATCATTGTAACATTGGTCTGCACAGGCAGGTGGTCTCCCAAAGGGGTGGCCACCCAAAAGAGGTTCTACTGTACTGTATAATTATACTGTATTAGAACTGAACCACGAGAAAATCAGTGCAGGGTTTACAAACATGACTGAATATAGACAGAGCACCCGGCCTAGCATACATACGTACTTAATAACTGGGCGGTGGAAGGAGGGGGTGGGGAATGGAAGGTGTGGGTGGGGGGGGGGGAGGGGGCAGGGCAATGGTAAAGGCCCGGACTGAGACGTGCCGGGTGGATGGGTCACAGACAAACTCGCTCATACTGAACATGCGATAGCCGCATCCCTCAGGCAGAGAGACAGAGACAGAGAGCGTAATATTGCAATGATAACTGCACCCGCGCTGCCTTCAGAAAACAGATATAATGTTAAACAATAATGCTGGCATGCATGAAGAGAAAAAGATTGTCACGTCTCGTATAATGGCATTCATCGTGCGGATTTTTCTTTAAAAAAAAAAAAAATTGTCTAGCCAAGGGGTTAAGTGTAATTTATTCAGGTGTACAGAAAGTACCATGATCAACTCAGTTGGCATGACAGCATGCATAATAATTATCGATAGTAGATGCCAAAGACAAACAAAGTACATCACCAAAACCATCGGATTTTTTTTTTTTTTTTTGTTCTTCAAGGTCAGATTATGGTTGCGGATATGCCTTGTTTAACTGTCACTTACGTGCCTCTGTAAACGGGCAGTTTCGCCCAAACAAAACAAGAAAATAGAAGACAAATCGTTAATTAAGGAACATTTTCGGATGGCATTCCTGCGGGGAAGGGAGGCAAACATGTGAACTTTCACCCCCCCCCCCCCCACCCTCAGTGAAACTAAAGAAATCGATTAGCATAGAGGCATTGTTTGTTCTTGCTGTTGTATTTGTGTTTGTTGTTGTTGTTTTTTACCGTTGTTGTTGTTGGTTTGGGTTTTTTTGTTTCAAGTTTTAAAGCTACTATAAGTTTAGTAGTTATCAAAAAGAAACAAAAACGTGAAAGTGTAAATGAACTGAAACCGATCTTAATTTCGGTTGCATATGTAAATTATACGTCATGGTTAAATCTTTTCACCTTATTTTTTTTTTTTTTACTTACTCAGCGTCTCCGTATTTGAGAACACCACAAATGTCGCTCAAAGTGTTGTTATTCTGAAAAAAAAAACCCAGGGTGAAATCAATTTCATGCGACACTGAGATGTCAGTTTCACAAACCTTTCATGTACGCCAGTCACATGGAAGGCTTTTTAACAAAGCCGAAAATGTGATCGCATTAATTTTGCAACAGGCGCTACTATTGTTAATAATAATAATAATAATAATGGTATTTGTGGCGCCCCATCTCACAAGAGCTCAGGGCGCGTACATACACTACACATAACATAAACAAACGTATATAACGTACAACACACACACACACACACACACACACACACACACACACACACACACACACACACACTGATTTTTTTGCAGGTGGCATGCAGAGATGGAGAGCGGGGAGGGGGAGTTGGTTCTACTGCATTGTTGCATGCAGTTTTAAAAGCTATACGTTTTCTGAAAAAATTCTCAAGATGTTTTCACCTGATGCGTGAAACTGATGTCACAAAAGGGCCCCCGACCTACCGCCAAGTGGTAAAAAGGGGCTAAGTGTTTATCGAATCTATGACGCTTAAGCTTTTTTACCCGGAGTGACGGTAGTGATAGGTTTTAACCGAGCACTTGTCCAACCGTGGTATAAGTTTTAAGTTCTGCGTTCACATGGTCATAATACAGGAATTTGGGTGGAACTACTGCTTACGTCATGCTTTCAACTTTACAAGGTCTCTGCCATTCAACGTTTTCAAGTTACAAACGGAACAAACCAAACAATGGTTAACATTCGTATTGTGCCTAACACAAAAGGTGGACTTTGAGTATTCACCACTCAGGCAATTTCAATTCATTTTGTCTCTAGGAATTTTTTTTTTTTTTTTTTTTTTTGGGGGGGGGGGTTCATGCTCATAAGAAATCGTCAAATCGTTGTTATAAGCTCAGCTTGTTCATGAAATTGTTTATTTACTTTGAACAAACTATTGCAATAAACTTGTTTAAACCAAATCGTCAAATCACTAAACAGTGTTGCTACAACACACCATGCAATCAACGTAACAACAAACTTGGGAGGTTGGCTATTTCAATTCAAACGGGGTCTTTAAATGGCGTCATGTTTGTATCATCGTACACAACCAATGTCGATCTGCGAGTTTCGAAAAAGTTAAAGGGGCTAATACTACCATTTTCATGCTCAAAGATCGTTCCGTTTTCGTGGAAGCTGTCATCACACCACTTCAGTAGACACCTGGACAGTGACAGCGTCTGTAGTGCTCGTACTGAGCCAAAAGAAGCGTACTCGATAACGAGGCGACGACAACTGAGCACCATAGTAGTCGGTGTAACAAAAGTCGTAGAATTTGAATGTTCGACCGCTCGCTTGAAGTGTAAACGACATTGTATCGCATTAAGAGCTGTACTAATCATCAAGATTGAGCATTTCGAGCGTACAGGCACATTCACGAGCGAAACTGTTCCAAAACATAAGTTGGCTTAGCAAAGATGGAATTAGCCCTTCTAACTCCTGCTGTCCGTTTAACCTAAAGAACACTTCATCAACTCCAGCCACATGCGGTTTCTTCTTTAAAAAAAAAAAAAAACAAAAAAAAAAACTAAAGCAGTAGTTTAAAATGCACAACACACGTTGCCAGCATGAACATGAACAATCTTATTACCGGAAACCAGTGAACTCGGAGGCCCTGCAATGAAGGATACGATGTATACTGTACTGGCCGCTATGTAAATATTTACGGCGATTTTTGTTTTCTGTGAACTTGGTGGTCCTTTGACAAGGGAGCTTGTGCATTTTTGATGTCAGCATGAGGAATGGAAAAGACTGATATGGCTGGCGAAAATCTCCTCAAAGTTCCTAGGCAAAATTTGAAACAACTTTAGCCAACGCTATTTCCGTTTTGCTACCCCCTGTAATCTGGAACTCGCTGCCCGCTAGCGCAAGACAGAAACCTGCTTTGGGTTCTTTCAAATCAGAACTCAAAACCTACCTGTTCCACCTGGCGTGTTAATGATTGCCGTAGTACCTGATGTGTAAGGATGTGTTTTATGTGCGTGGGAGTGATGTGTGAATGCGCATGAGTTGTCTGCCCAGAATTGCTCTTTAGAAATGTGACATATTATTATTATCATTATTATGAAAAAGAATCGCCACCATAAATCAAACAAATACAACAACAACAACAACGACAAAAATCCCACAACCCGACATAATGTACGACAGCCAAAGCCCAGGTTTCCTCTCTTCCAAGACGCCAATGAACAACATCATCATCAAGCACGTTAACACATTATGAGAAAACAAAAGATGTCGTGTTATAACCAGCTGACTGAATATCTATAATGCGTTTAAAAAATCCAGGTTCGGTGGGTGTTGGGAGTTTAACGTCCTTTTCCACCACGAATGGGCTGATATCAAAGACGGGACAGCGAGAAAAAGGCCAGCACAAATATTTGGCCCCAGCCGGGTCACGACCCGAGCACTGAAAGTCCATCGCTCTACCATTCGGCTATCCAGGCTCCCCTAAAAATAAAAATAAAAACCAAAAACATAACGATCAAAGTGTCATAAACATGAGATTTTTGCCTTTTATTCACTTACATTACTGTCACAAGGGATCTCTTCAAACATGTCCTTGGCTTTTTGTTTGATGGCGGCGTCGTTGAGGGTTCCGTTCTCGAAGGTCATGTTGTTCTGCGCCAGGTCTTGACCTCGCCCAATTGACGCAAGGTAACTGGCTCCAGGTCAAGGTCATGGTGACGCTCATGCAGATACTACTTCATAAAATCATCACTTTCTGTCAGTCCCGGTTACGTCTTTAGCTTTATGTGCCTGTGCGACAGACTAACGGTTTCCAGAATAATGGATTCAGACATATAATAATTATCTCTCATTGCCGTTTTTGTCTCTGTTTACAAACCTGCTCTTCTGATATTGGCAGATAGGACAGCCAGCCTATTGCCTTCGACTGGCGTCAAGGCCGCTAGCGACTGCATTTTCTGATTACAAGATTTCCTTGGCCTCTAACACCCACCGTCTGCGTATTTCTCAAAACCACATGCATGCATTTCTTTAACTACTTTAACATATCACAACTCGACCAGGGCTCGAACCTACGCTTCATCGCCAAGACAGCGGTGATGGCTGTTAAGAAGCACAGCGGCTAAGACCACCGCTCACCTCCAGGTAACAGGCATCATTTCTTCCTAATTTCGCTGGCCACATTTTTATCGGTGGACAACACACTGGAGCCGAGAAAGAAGCGAACTGTAAGGTTTGCTACGGAGGTTTACGACGACTTCGTTTTGAATAGCACGCGGCAGCTCACCGTTGCGGTCTGCCTGTGCATTTCAAGAGCATTCACACTGTACAAATTTTAATACCTCACCGGCCCCCGTAGTGTAGAGGTTAGCACTTCGGACCATGGACCGGGAGACCCGGGTTCGAATCCCAGCAAGCGGGATTTTTCCTACCTAGCTCCGCTCCTACCCAGAGCGGGTGTGCTATGGGCTCAATGGGGAGGCTGTTGCCACACAGCTGAGATTTACACACTTCACGAGTGCGACTTTGGAGGTGCTTCCCTTGGTATGACACGTCTTTATGATGTGGATGATTACACGGCCGGCACCGCAGGTGCCGTAGTTCCCGGGCCTGGTTAATGCCGGGATATTTATGACAGGAAGCGTGGAATGCGGCCCTGCCCCGCAGTCCCAAACCACACGGACTTCCATAGCATCATCTTACCATCATCCTCATCTCCATCCTCATGCATAATAAAAAAAAATTGCCCCAGCTTTCGAGCCCTCCGTGGATTCCACCCATGACATGGGAGAAACACCACTGGGCCTGGCAAAAAGAGTTGGTGCAGCAAACATAATAATAATAATAATAATACCCCAGACAGCACTGGTTGCTAATCAAGTTTATCGTAAGGATACACAGCTATAGACATCCAGAGTCCCAGGATGACCAGCTGCATAATGAAGGGGAAGATCGGCCATATCAACGTGAACACCATGTTCCCGATAGCCCTGTCAAACACAAACGTACAAAAGAACACTTCAACATTAGTGCACTGTGATTAGTATAATGCTCAAATCATCACTATCGTATAGCTTTCACATTAAATGTTGGTGATATGGTCGCTATATCGCGAGCAACTTGGTTTGCAACGCTGCTTTTCAAAATCTCCGCTAACAAGTCACGTGATTAATGCCTTAGTGTTCATAAACTTCTGCAACAACAACAACAACAACGACGACGAAAGCCGAGAGTTTTCCTTTCATAGAGGATAAGGAGTCGCAGGTGGCGCTGCTCACAGCACAGTAGGGCCTACTTCTCCAGTCTTTTTTATTTTAAAAAAAATCAGACGAACCATATCGCCATATCGTATCGTACATTGCCAAAGCTATATGAGAGTGATCATTTCAGTATTGATAAATGTGCATGACTGGTATGAATGGTTCAGTTGTACTGCAGGTTAAAATTCACCTAAGTATAAAACAACCCTCAAGTTAGTTAGTTAGTTATTTAGGGCTTAACGCCGCGCAAGCAACAAAGACTATTTCGCGGCTATAAAACAACCCTCAAACAGGCCCCCCAAATATTACTGTTAAGTATTCATCAAGATCTAACAAAAACAAAAACAAAACTGGACAACCATTCATGTACGCCCAAGTTCATTCACGTGTACATGTACTTACTTGCTTCCCTCTACAACCAGCTGAATGGCGATCCGAATCCGTTGACAAAGGAACAGGAGAATGAGAAATACGATGAGAAATATCACGCCAACGATGATTCCTGTGACAAACCGAGCATATTAATTTTTCCCCACCAACACCGACCATAATGACTATAATATAAAATAATTGTGTATTGTGTGGGCGCTTTAAAATCCCCTATTTCTTGAATCGGCTCAAAGGGCCGCGAGCTGAGGCCAACGCGCACGCTCAAGTGAATCACACGCATTCTCTCACACGATGGACATGATTACAGTACAATCACGTGGTGCGGAAAGTCAGCTCAGGTATTTAAGTTTCGAAATTAACAACGCATTTATTTTCAAATTTTGTGGGCGGAACATTTCCAAAGCTAAAAATAAAAACTGTCAAAATGTTATACTTTAAGTACGATGAAACAGCTGAATGTCGAACGCTATGTAGTGACTAAGCAGAGAAAGATATAGAATTCGACCCAAACCTGTGATGAGGAAGAAATTCTCCTTGGAGAACGTCATGTTGAATCCCATGTGCACGACGAACGATTCGCCGGAGTCCTTTGTCTGGTAGTACATCCAGAAACAAACGGCCGTCACTGTTGAATATACAAGAAAACATTATACACCGATTGTAAGTCGATATATCATTTTGTAAGCAGCAGACTGCAGAGTCACCGGTGTAAGTCAACGCTTTATAAATTTTTGTGAATGGTATGTTGTACTGAGGTTAACATCAGACAGCTGTCGAGAAGATCCACAGTGTTTCTTCAGTTGCTCCCCTCCCACTGTGGAATCTCCGGAAATGAGAAGGCTGATGGACTTTCCAAAACAGGCAGCAACATGAAACAACCCATCCACCGCGTGACATACAGAGAGGCAAAGACCATCCTCAGAAACAAGTTCCAGAGCACATGGCAAGCCAACACCTGCACTCCACCCACACGAAAGGATCCCATCCACAATCTCCCCCGAAAGCAACAGACCATCCTCTTTCGCCTTCGCACCGGACACTGCAGACTACTGAGTCACCTCCACCGCCTGCGAGTGTCCCACACAGACGAGTGCCCCTGTGGCACTGGGCCTCAAACACCTGATCATATCCTGCAGTTCTGTCCAACCTTCCAAACCCTTAGGACAGAGACCTGGCCAACTGGTTCTACCCTGCAGCAGAAACTCTGGGGCTCCTTACCCGACCTCCAGACGACTGCTGCCTTCATTGAAAAAAAAAAAACCAAACTCTTGGTCTGGCGCAACCAACAAACACTGAACGCAGAAGAAGAAGAAGTACTGAGGTTAAAGCTTCTATATTCGCAACGCACCTGAGATGGAAAACTGCCACCTTCGAAGCTTCAAGGCTGTTTTCTATCATCACACCACTTAGACACCTAGACAGTAACAGCGTCGAATGTACCGGCCCCCGTAGTGTAGTGGTTAGCACTTCGGACCATGGACCGGGAGACCCGGGTTCGAGTCCCAGCCGAGGCAAGCGGGATTTTTCCTACCTAGGTCGGCTCCTACCCAGAGCGGGTGTGCTATGGGCCCGATGGGGAGGCTGTTGCCACACAGCCGAGTTTCACCCACTTCACGGGTGCGACTTTGGGGGTGCTTCCCTTGGTATGACACGTCTTATGATGTGGATGATTACACGGCCGGCACCGCAGGTGCCGTAGTTCCCGGGCCTGGTTAATGCCGGGATATTTATGACAGGAAGCGTGGAATGCGGCCCTGTCCCGCAGTCCCAAACCACGCGGACCTCCATGGCATCATCTTAACATCATCCTCATCTCCATCATCATGCATAATAAAAATTGCCCCAGCTTCCGAGCCCTCCGTGGATTCCACCCATAACCAGGGAGGAATACCACTGGAGCCGGCAAAGAGTTGTGGCAGAAAAAAAACAAAAAAACAGCGTCGAATGTTGGCGTTGAGTCAACAGAAGCGTACTCGATGACGCGGCGACCACACCAAGCGCTCCAGTAGTGTAACAACAGTCGTAGAATTTGAATGTTCAACAGCTCGCGCAAAGTGTAAACAACACTGTATCGCATTAAGAGCTGTACGGATCGTCAAGATAGAGCATATCGAGCGTACAGGCGCACTCACGAGCGAAACTGTTCCAAAATGTAAGTTAGCTCAGCAAAGATGAAATCAGCGTGTTCAGTAAAGGTCTCAGCTGTCTTGAATGGTCTTATTTTTCTCCTGAAAAACTCAGGTTCGTTCAAAATCACACGAGCCAATTGCCAGAGTGTATGCGAATGGGGTAAACTACTATATACCGCAATGTGAAGGAAAAGAAAAAACAAAACAAAACAAAAAGAACAGAAAGTTCTTACGTCCAGCGAAGAGGCCGACGAAGAGGATGACGGCCAGCCACACCATGAAGGCCGCCACCCACCTCATCAGCAGGATCCACAACAGGGACAACAGCATGCAGCCGATCAGAGCCCTGTGCAGGAATGACATCATCATCATCATCGTTGTCGTCGTCGTCGTTGCCATTATCATTGTCGTCGTCGTCGTCACAATCATCATCAATATCGTCGTCGTCGCATTCATTATCATTGTCGTCGTAGTTATCGTCATCATCATCATCGTCGTCGTCATCACATTTTTACCATCGTATTCATCACCATCATTATGAATATCGCCATCACCCCTACCACCATTGTCAATTTCGTCGACATTTATACCATCTCCATTATTACCATCATCGTCGTCATGATCACGAACACCATCATCGCTAGTATCATCATCATCGTCCATAACTGATTCATTTTCAATAGCTACAAATACATTTACCACTTTTGAGACTATATATAAAGTATTTTAAAGTTAAGTTCAGTTCACGATGATGTCTCTCTGTGCTCGGAAAGGCCCTAACGCCCCCCTCCCCCCCCCCTCCCCCACTCTATCCCCGAGTAAATTCAGACGTGTCGCCTTTCTAACTAAAATGAATTGAAAAGGAAACGGAAAATGACTGCGAAGTGGTTACACGTTAAGCAAATAAAAGCGACATCAAAGGGACAGAACCACTTTCACAAAGGACGGCACGGAGTCAACGTTTCGGCTTTCGACTTCCTCAGGACACAAAACAAATGGGGCATAACTTCAACAAACAAAAGGTAACTCTACTGACATACATGTGTATGTCAGTATGTCAGCAGAGTTACCTTTTATGTCGCTTTTATTTGCTTAAAATGAATTGAATTTGTTTATGCGCCGTATGCATAATATTTGATTTCAGGTATAGACATGTGAGCATTGAAATCCAAGAATCTACAACACGTGCATGTATTTCAAGTGTCTACAAGTTTGTAGTGTACAGCAAAATAACGTGAGTACTTTACTTACGCAAGAATCAGGTACCAGGATTTGATGATGTCATCAATGATTTTCTCTGCGTATTCCTTGGCTTGCAAGAATGTGCTGATCACCCTGAAGACAACGACGAAAAAGTTACGACTTGTCATTCATTAGGCAATTTCCCTTTCGGGTTATTAATATTTTGTAGTTGTTAATTTGGAATCTAAATTTGACCCCAACCAGCCCCCGCCCCACCTCACCCCCTCTCAAATACAAGTTACAAATTGTTCTGAGATCAAAGTCTATCGTGCCCATTTAAAAGAACATCTGTTTCTTTCAAAAAACAAAAAAAAAAAGCATCGTTAAGGTTTTATCTCGTATTCTCGGCTTATACGAGATTTTGAAATTTTGAAATCGCCGTACTCTGCGCTCGCGACATGGTACGCGGCATACAGTATCTCCCAATCTATGCAACACCAACTTTAACTCAGTTCCTACCAAATAAGTCTGGGGTTGTGTACCGGTGGCCTTATTAAAAAAAAAACAAAAAAAAAAAAAAAAACCATAATAATGGATTTAAATTTGGCTTGGTGGGAGTGTTGCCCTTTGATTATACTCGTGTTTGCTGCAGTGAGAGCCGTCAAGGAACCGTTCATCTTGCCTGATTTTGCACCGTGCCACGTTGGACACACCGGTTCTCACTTGAACACCGAAGTTAAGCAACGCTGGGCCCGGTTAGTACTTGGATGGGTGACCGTCTGGGTATAGGCCGGGTGCTGCTGGCCCCGGTCCGGGCAGGAATTTGGTGTGAGATTTCTCCTCACTAAATCGAGTCAAAATCATGTGCAGACTCGCTTTCAGTGCCCGTTTCGGCCCGTGTACACACGCATGCACGTACCATCAAGTGTGCACGATAAAGATACCAATTCCATCATTCGAAAAAGAGTAGGCCGAAATGGCCGGTGGGTTGGAAACACAAACACACGCATGCAGGGGGAAAAAATGGGTGGCGCCGGTTCATGGCGACGCGCTTCCCCCTGGGGAAGCAGCCCGCATTTCCCCTACTACGGTAGAGGGACGAAGAAGAATTCCAATCCAATCCAATTTTCGCATACAGGGCCGAAACCGAAAAAGAGTCAAAAAACACAGGATACTCATGCGCGGTACGAAATGTGTTAAAATAATACTTACTTATTGGCGTCTTTTGTTTCCTCCTCCGTGACGTTTTTGCCCTCGGAATCTGTAACCACCTCGCCACCAATCGCAATCACGCCTGCCTGTACAATGGTGGACAGCTGGCCCAGATCCGGGACACAGCGCTTGAGTACTGAAACCATCCCGGAAACAGGTTATTTCTTTTGGATGGTGCCATGTCAATGGAACATTTTCGTACTAGGTTCGATTCTGTTTGACACCCCCCCCCCCCCACACACACACACCCCCTCACTCCCATCCCCTTCCCCCACCCCTTTTAAAAATGAAGAAAAGCTCATTCTGAAAAAAAAAAACTACATCGTATATTGAATTGAATGAGTTGAATTGAAATTATTTTATTCATTCCTATAAAGCTGAACTGCTTTTGCCCAAACAACATAGTATAAGAAGCCAACAGCATTAAAAAAAAATGACATAAGAAACTAAACCAGCAGCATAAGAAACATGACATTAAAAAACTAAAACCAACACATAAGAAACATGACATTAAAAGACCCTAAAACCAACAGCATAAGAAACATGACATTAAAAGACCCTAAAAACCAACAGCATAAGAAACATGACATTAAAAGACCCTAAAACCAACAGCATAACATTGAAAGACCCTAAAAACCAACAGCATAAGAAACATGACATTAAAAGACCCTAAAACCAACAGCATAAGAAACATGACATTAAAAGACCCTAAAACCAACAGCATAAGAAACATGACATTAAAAGACCCTAAAACCAACAGCATAACATTAAAAGACCCTAAAACCAACAGCATAAGAAACATGACATTAAAAGACTCTAAAACCAACAGCATAAGAAAATTAAACCAACGAAGAACATATGACATAAATAAAACTAAAACAAACAGCTATAAGAAATATGACCCAAAACAAAAAAACCAACTAAACCAACAGCATAACAAACATGACCAAAAAAACAAACAAACAAACAAACAAAAACCAACAAACCATGGCAATACCTTAGAATTAATGGCATGAAATCAACTCTACATAACAGAAGACTGATCAGTCGGACCACCCACCCACACAAACAGATACTGACCTGCTGTGCTCTTCAGATGATATGCCGCGCAGCTCTTATTTGTGACCAGATCCAGCACAGAAGTCTGTAATATTAAAAAAAAAAAAAAGCGGGCACATGTTTAAAACTGTCTACTGTCCTCATGGACTTTCGAGATGGCGGTTGTGTTGTCAGCAAAACTAACGATCATTTCAGTACTAGAGGTTTGAACCCACGACCTCTTGCTCTGGAACTGCTCAGCCCACAAAATTTGAAAACAAATGCAGTTGTCAATTCCGAAACTTAAATAGCTGAGCTGACCCTTCGCACCACGTGGTTGTACTGTGTTCATTGTCCAGCGTGTAAGAGAATGCGCGTGATTACGTGAGCGTGCGTGTTGGGTTCAATTCGCGGCGCTTTGAGCCGATTCATAAAACTGGGTAAAGCGCCTACACAATACTCAGTTATTATTATTATTATTATCATTATTCTTGCACTGGCGGCACAAATTTTACCGCCACTCTACCGGTCATCCTACCAATCTGACGAATCATAAGAATTGTTTCTCTAGGCAAGTATCGGCAAAGCAAAAACAAAGAGGGGGAGGGGAGGGGAATGGGAGGGGAAGTTGAGGGGAGGGGAAGGGGAGGAGATTGGAGGGGGAGGGGGTGGAAGAGGAGGAAAAAGAAGGAAAGAAAAAAAAATGTGATGGGAGGGGAGGGGAGGGAAAGGGGAGAGGAGGGGGGAGGGGTTAGGGAACGGGACGGGGGAGGGGGGAGGGAGGAGGGGGGTGGAGGAGGAGGAAGAAGAAAGAAGGAAAGAAAAAAAAAGTGATGGGCTCACACAAAAGGAGGACAATGTCGCACGGTTTTTTTTTTGTTTTGTTTTTTTTAAACTCTTCGGAAAGCTTTCTGTTGGGAGCTTAGATCTTTAAACAACCAAACAACTAATGCGACTGCTGTGAATATTTCAAGGCTGAATTTTATGAACATCATAATGATAATGAATTGTACTTATACAGCGCACTTATACAAAAATACTTATACAAAATTCTCACAAAGTGACTCAATGCACGTACTCCCGCACTCATACCAACAAATGTGCAAACACACACACACACACACACACACACACACACACACACACACACACACACACACACAGAGAGAGAGAGAGAGAGAGAGAGAGAGAGAGAGAGAGAGAGAGAGAGAGAGAGCAGCTGAATCAGAAGGAGGTAAGTAGGCCTAGTCGAAAGCCTGTTTTTTTTTTTTTTTGTTTTTTTTTTTTTTTGGGGGGGGTTGTTGTTTTTTTTGGTTTGTTTGTTTTTTAAACATGTTTAAAACGAGCATATAATACATTCACGCCATATCGCCACGCATGATTCCTACGTCACACAAGATCAAATTTTCAACGAACATATCTCAGGCCTGCACCAAGCCACACAAATGATTTTTTATACCATTAGCAAGCTTCTTTTCTGCAGTTTTCAGTAACACCAATGACTCCCTATGCCCAATGTCACCCTCTGGCCCCCTTTCGTCGGAAGCCCTTCGCAAATGACAAAGAAATGTTCAGCCCACCAAATTTGAAAAATAAATGCAATTCTAAATTCCGAAATTTAAATAGCTGAGGTGACCCTACGCACCACGTGATTGTAATGTGTTTATGTCCAGCGTGTGAGAGAATGTGTGTGATTCACGTGAGCGTGCGTGTTGGGTTCCGTTCGCGGAGCTTTGAGCCGATTCCTGAAATTGGGTAAAGCGCCTATACAATTATTATTATTATTATCATTATTATTATTCTTAAGAGGAAAGGGTGGGTGGGTGTTTGGGGGTTTAACGTCCTTTTCCACCACATAGGGTGATATCAAAGACGGGGCAACGATGAAAAAGCCAGCACAAATATTTGGCACCAGCCGGGATCGAACTCACGACCCGAGCATTAGAAGTCTAACGCTCTACCATTCGACCACCCCGGCTCCCCAATATTAAGAGGAAAAAGTTGACTTACCGAGGTGTCCAATTTATCGACACCGTCTTTACAGATCAGCTTCCTTCTGTTACTGTCACTGTTGAAATTCGGCGTTAAAGCGAAGAAATTCTCTGTCGGACACTGGGACACACACACCTGTGGAACAAAAACGTAAAACCATGCAGTCGTAGATTACGACACTTGAATGACTGTTGACAATAATGGCATTTTGTGCTGCGTTAACCTACTCAGGAACGGCGGTGTTTGAAGACATAGACGCAATTATTACTTTTATACAAGTTTTTTTTTATACAATTGTATTATTTCTTTCGGAAAATTCGGGTGCTTCCCCCGGCAAAAGCGTGTCCCCGCGGTGCAGCGCCAACAAATACCTATCCTATTTTTCACTTTTGCTGGGGGAGGAAAGCCGGATAACCCGGAGAGAAACCCCCGGTGAGCAGCCCGATAACCAGGAGAAACCGGTATCACGTATCACAAGCTTAACCTGGACTCGAACCCACGCTTCGTCGCCGTGATAGCGGTGAAGGCCGTTCAGTAGCGCAGCGGCTAAGTCCGACGCGCTACCTATTAGACCACCGCTCACCCTAAGTGAAACTGCAGGCTACCTGTGTTGTGGGACAGCCGTTGACGAACACTGCCGGGCCCATCCTAGCGCATTGCGGGAGGTCAAAGAAGAAAAGGTTCTCTTTCCCTCTGAAACGAGACACCATGGCAATGCTTTAGCAAGGTACGTATGTCGGATAACCTGTTGCTGTGACGTCTACTTTAACATAATCAGTATATTCATCATCTTCCCAAATGGTATTTCCCCAATACCTTAGTTAGGTTCAGCTGGTATAGTTCGCCCGTTAGGGGGTGCAAATGTATACCAGTCATGCACAGGAGGGGCAAATAAACTCCAGTCGTCCACTACCGGGGGCGACTGTATCCCCGCAACGCGGAAGGGGGTCCAAATCTACTCCGGGGTCTTTCGAGGTGAAGTCACGTGGCCGCTGACTTCGTTCTACGACTTGACTTTATGCGAAATATCGACGGAATCGACTGGTATACATTTGCACCCCCTAACGGGCGAACTATACCAAGCGAGTCTTAGTTAGGATCATATTGGTATATTTTATGCATCTCTTTCGTTGGCTGGTGGATTGTTGGTTTTCAACGTAGTTTGTGAGTCTGTTCGTCAGTGTGGCTGTTTGCTTGGTTAGTTGGTTTGTATGTCTTTTGGCTGGCTTGTTGGGTATTTGTTGTCGCTACTGTCCTGTTGCTGTGGTTATTATTGCAGTTTCTATACACAGAAAGTAAATCTCACTTCTTGTCGCCCAAACCGCACAGGTTTCCTTCGGAATCCATTGGGTACAGCAATAGCTTCGGATCCCCCCATACGTAGGCTGCACACACACACACACACACACACACACACACACACACACACACACACACACACACACACACACAAGAGTAAACATTTCGCTATTAGTACTACTACTAGGCCTAGAAGCTATGTGAAAATAGCTACGCCTATCCCTGCCCGGTAGCATGTTCTACAAGATGACTCCACGCTTTTTCTGGGTCAAACTACTACATAACTGACCACAACTTAAGTGGGCCGCCTACCACCTGGGATGTCATTACATGCGGTAATGTGAGTACTGAGTATGTACGCACGCCCAGCGCAAGTAGCTGGTTGTGGAATTTCAAGGTGAGTCCCGGATACTCGACGTAAATTATCTGAACGTATAACTTTCGCCCGCACTGATGTCATTCTGGAAATTCGGGATCCGTTGAAACTGTACCCAATGTGCCAAACAGGCACATTTGTATCTTGCATGTTTTCGTCATACATTTACAACATTTCCTTGTTGGTTTATCTCTGTCTGCACTGCCTTTTGGTCTGTCTGACTGCCGACAGATCCGGTCACAGTTGTATGTAGTCTTTGACTGGTTAAAACGTTTATTTCGTTGCGAATTGCGGAGCCGGAGATACAGGGAAATAGTTTTGAGCATTAACAAGATAAACTCGGGTTATAATATGCTCAGTAAAATCCCATTATAGCAATCTTGCAGTGGCAGATCACAAATTAAACTCGATCCTGACGCTCTACCGGCTGAGCCACCCGGCTCACCCCAATGTAGAACAATAATGACTCACCGTAAGCACCAACGGCCAGCAGCCCGAGAACGAAGATGAGGAAGATGAGACAGCAGATGATGTCTGTGCAGGACCTGTAACGATGTGTAACACATTATGGTATGGTATGGTATGGTAAGGCTTCTCCTCGGCGCACATATCCATTCCTTTCTAAAATGCTCATGGCGCCGCAGGGCTGGAGGACGAAGCAGTGAAAGCCTGCTGCCGCTAAGCGCTACTTTATGTGCAAACCTTCACCCTGCTATTCACTATGCTGCATGCGACAGTGTTTTTGTTTTCAACGCCACCGGCCACAGCCTACTCGTCTTCGAAAGATGGACGTGGGATGTTTAGCGTGCACACTTAGCTGATACTTATACATTACATGTCTTCATCCTCGTGTGAAAACCCAGCTACGTGTACTACATCTTTTTCTCTGATGGCTCCGGGCCGTGAGTTCGAATACTGGCTGGGGCCAAACATTTGTGTTGGTCTTTCAGTCTCTCGTTGCCCCATACGTGATGAAAAAGGATGTTAAACTACCAAACACACACCTACCCCACCTTCTGATGGCTCGTCTTTACCTTCTTCCCCCCCCCCCCCTTCTCGAATATGCGAGTTTTGCTATTTGGAAAATATCCAGATCTTACCTCTTTTTAATGGGCCCTTTGTGAGACGGGTCATACGCATCCTTGAGTGGTTTTCCTGCACACACAATACGAATGGTGGTTTAAACTTCATAAAACACATTTAACCAAGGTAGGAAATGTCTGAAGTTGACAGCTGCAGGAAAGTACGTGCTCCTTGTACGTGGTTAATGGTTAACTGTGACCATCCACCACGAAATGAGTCTTCTTGTGCTATTCGTTAAAATGAAATGAAATGAATCTTTATTTTACAACGGTTGTTGTTTTGACGTAACAGTCAGTTTTAGAACATGCCGTTGCTACTGCTAAATATAATTAAATCAAAAGACTAGTACTACACAAAAGAACGAAATCACACACACACACACACACACACACACACACACACACACACACACACACACACACACACACACATGCGCACTAGCGGGTGGATCATTCATTGGGGGGGGGATCATTCCTAGCAGCATTTCAACAACAAAAGAATAGCTTTTCACAAAATGGGCTGAAGATAGCTATGTTCATGTTCATGTTACAAGACGACTCATTCTGTGGTAGAGGGCCACAATTTTGTTTCCACGAGACGCAGTTACACCCCGTGTGGTAGAAGCCAACACAACAGTGTATCCCCTACAGGACGAGAAACAAAAGGTTGGAAAAGTCATTAAACATTCCAGATCCAATAAAATGGCCATGGCCTATGACTGTGGCACGACTCTACTCAAAATAATGTCAAGTGAGTTCATGTATGTTTATAATGCATGCACAATGTTCTTGTCTTTGTCATTGTATAGCTCATATAATACCCAAACCAGAATTTAAAAAAATGGACAAAAAAGCATGTTTACCTGTTTGTCTCACAAGAGATACACAACAGTTAAAAACAAAAAACCAAAAAAAAAAACCCCAAAACCATACTTTTTTATTAAATGGATAAAAAAAAGCATGTTTACCTGTTTGGCTCACAAGAGATAAGCAACACTAAAAAAAAAAAAAAACCAAAGGCTCTTTTACCATTAACGGTATAAATATATTTGTTCAGCGTGTTTTTTTGGTTCCTTGGTGTCATGCCTTTCTCTTTCTGCGTGCTGTCAAACAGTCCTGCTTTTCACAAAGAATAATTTATGGAGAAGCCATCGTGTCGCTTTCAAGGTGTGCAGCAACATTGGAATGTTCCACTCGACCGGCAGTCCGTCGCTTTGTAATGCATTGCCGATGTTATCTTTTTCCCAAACATTATTAGCCTTATCGCGCTGTTCAAACTTCCTTTTTATTGATAGCCAGGGAACAAGCGAATTGTATAGGAGCTCCTGTTAAATTTCGCCGTTCGTATGCGACAACTCTGGACGATTCCTTTGCCCACACCCTAGATCACCACACATACACACACACTCATGAGACAAGGATTTTAAAAAAACCCAAAGAAACCCAACAACTTTGTGTGTGTGTGTGTGTGTGTGTGTGTGTGTGTGTGTGTGTGTGTGTGTGTGTGTGTGTGTGTGTGAGAGAGAGAGAGAGAGAGAGAGAGAGAGAGAGAGAGAGAGAGAGAGAGACAGACAGACAGTCAGTCAGTCAGACTGACAGAAAGACAGACAGACAGATAAAGAAAGGCTGGATAATTTCGAAATGGCACCGGATCTCATCTTAAGCAGTTAAAAGACACATAATTATCTCATGCAGGTTTGACACACGTACGAAAACCGCCGGTATACTACACCACTTACAAATAGTCCTGTCTGCATCCGTTCACAGGTGTTATGTCCTCTACCCACCCCCCCCCCCCCCACCTCATAACTAACCCTAACCACCAGCAACCACCAACCTCCAATCCCACACTTCAACCTCCCCCCCCCACCCCCATCCATAACCAAAAAAAGTATCGTGAAAACTTGTTCCCAGAGACGTTCAACCCACCTGATTTGTCGACCTCAATATTGTCGAAATCATTGACGTCCGACTGCGAACTGCTGGACTCTTTGCGAACCATTCTGCTTCTTTATTTTTGATATTGTTTGAGTATGTCCAGAATTTCGCGGTTCACAACATGACAGAGACAAAGGTACACAGTTCAGCACATTCCCAAACTAGCACCAGAACGTAAACATTACACCGCAAGTTTCGGTTGTCAGTCCTTGTGATATTCACTGCAGATAGCTATAAGAACACAGGAGGAAAAACAAATGTGACAGCTTTCATGCACAGACTGAACCGGCGTCACAATATGAGCGGTCAAGACAAAGAAAGACGGAACACAACAGCAAAATCCGGTTGAGTCTAGACACTACACACACTAGCAGTCGATTTGCTGTCTTCTGCTCAGTACTTGTGAGAGGTAAGGATAAAATTGACAGTGAAGTAGATGTACCACGCCTGGCAATTTCGGTAGGGTAGATTGTCCATGATTCACCGCGCTGAAGGTAAAATCGTGACTGCTATTAGTCAGTGCCTAAAAATTACTATCCGGTGTCCAGAGCACTCAGACAGGCCTAAAGCACCTAGAGCAAAGAGCACTTAAAATTTTACAGGAAGTAAATTCCTTGCGATAGAAGCCAAAACACACTTCACCGGCCGACCGTACAGTGCTTTTGCGGACGCCAGAGAAACAATCTTCTCAAAACAAAAGCGGGGTGGGTGGGGTGTTTTAGAAGTGTAACGTCTTAAAACACAAAGCAAAGAACACGTTGTTGTAGTGGTTTTGAAGACACCAAAGAAGGAAACAATGGTTAAAGTCAGCTGGTCAACACAACGCCTTCTCGGAACGTTTCCTCAACACACAAAGCTGTAAAACCACTCCAAAATCTTTTTTTACAGCATGGACACATTTAGCTGGAGTGGTTTAGAAGGAACGAAAGAAGAAACTACTGAAGTCCACCGATCTCTTTAAAGATACAAGACAGCGCCTTGACGAAATGTTTTCTCTACACGTAAAACAGCAACACACTCAAAAATCTTTTGTCACAGCATGGACACATTTTACTGTGGCGATTTTGAAAGAAGCCAATCATAGGATACTCAAAGCCGGCAGGTCTTGAAACTTATAACAACGCCACGACGAAAAATTTCCTCAAAACCCCCAAGCACTAGCACCACACTTACAAAATCCGTTTCTACAGCAAGGTCTAGAGTTGGGTATAAGTATGTAGCTCAGTCTGTTTTCGTCTGTGTCTCACAAAACATAACAACTCCTTCCTAGAATGTGTCCTAAAAACACCAAGCAATGACAACACACTCTCGAAATTCCTGTCCACAGCAAGGCCGACTGCTGGGTGTCGTGCAGCTCAGTCTGTGTTCATCCTCACGGGATCTCACAGTTCTCCTCAAGACGTCAAGTGTGTCATTATACACGTGTCTTGCGTTGTAAATCTCAGTCCATAATCACAACTCGGGGTACATGCATACCCCGCCTTCCAGGACTGACTGCAAACTCTGAGAGAACAGGCAAACACGCGGGCTCGCGGGTATGGAGCGGGTTGTGCCCACCCTGACCTGAGTAACTAATCTACCCAGCCAGGAAGTAAGTTGAGACCACGGACCGAGGCTTGGCCAACAGTTAAGCAGAAACTCAAACAGCCAGATAATAGTCCTGGTCTTAGCGGCGGATCCGCAAGGGGAGACAGACGAAGTTTTCTAAACCTCGAACCCCCCCCCCCCCCTCCCCCGGTCACCTAAAGAGAGAGTGAGTGAGTGAGTGAGTTTTTAGGGCTTAAAGCCGCGCAAGCCACAAAGACTAATTCGCGGCTGATAAAGAGAGAGAGAGAGAGGGAGGAGGGGGGTAGGGTTACAGGGATTCTGGACCTCCCACTTACCCCCCCCCCCAAAAAAAAAAATACATACATAAATAAATAAATAAAATAAAGAGAGAGAGAGAGAGAGAGAGATCTGAAGACAGACAGACAGAAGAAAAGAAGGAAGAAGAAGAAAATCAGCACTAAAATTTAATTAAAATTTAAGGTGGAAACAGTTTTGTTGTTGTTGTTGGTTTTTGTTTTTTTTTTTCTTACAAAAACAGTTTCAGAACACTTTTTAACCAAAACAGTTTCAGAACACTCTTTATCGACAAAGGTTTCAGAAACTCCAAGACCTTCTTGGTCCCGCGTTTCTCCAGAAATCCTGTTCACGCAGCCAGTTGAGCTAAATGACTCTCTAAAATGAGTGGAACCCCTCCCCCTTTCTGAAAAGTTATCCGCCAACCCCATGGTGTGAACCCTGCGGACATTCTACACAAAGGCCACAAGCCTTCTCTGTGCATGTGTCCTTGGAAGACTTTCAGGTCGGAAGGTGGGAAAAGGTTCCGCATAACTGCTCCGCCGGTTTTCTTGAAACCTCAGGGTCAAGACGCTGTGCGCATCATGCGTGAAGACGTCAGTGTGAGTGTGAGCCTGAATAGTTACATCAGATAAGTGTAAGGTATAGGGACAGTAAGGATGTGAATGGAAGGGGTTGTGTGTGTGTGTGTGTGTGTGTGTGTGTGTGTGTGTGTGTGTGTGTGTGTGTGTGTGTGTGTGTGTGTGTGTGTGTGTGTGTGTGTGTGTGTGTGTGTGTGCGTGCGTGCGTGTGTGTGTTCAGCTCAGCGAGTCCTTTTTCTGTGAGGGCAGCGCTGTAAATACAACCATTATTTGCTATTGGCAAACTGGTGGACTGTGATTGAATGCCCGATAAGACAGCGTTGTAGAAAAAGGGCAGGTATATATACAGGTGTATGTGTAGGTACATATCCACCGACAGGACATGCTACTTCGTTGATCTGTTGAGTTGACTGGGTTTTTCTTTATATATATATATATATATATATATATATATATATATATATATATATATATATATATATATATATATATATATATATAACATTAATAGTAATGATGACACAGCGCTGTCACCTATTAACAAACAAATCGTTCTAAGCGCTTAAAGATTAAGATAAAATTACCAGTGAAACGAAGAAATATATACAAAAATATACACAGCCGTAACGTCACAGCCTAGGCGGAACGACACGCACATACCGATGGATTTTAAGATTTTTCTCCTGAAAGTTTTAAGGGAGGGTGATTGACGGAGAGGATGAGGGAGCGAATTCCAGGCTAAAGGACCAGCGTAAGAGAATGCTCGAGTACGTGCCAGTGGTAGAAAGTCTAGTGCGGTGATATCTGAAGGTAAGAGTGTCAGCTGAAGACCGGCCGGACGAAGCGTGACGGAGTGTATACAGTTGGATCAGTTCAGACAGGCAGGATGGGGCAGAATCATGTGTACATTTGTAGCAAAGGGTGCAGATCTCGTACTGAATCCTGTGAGAAACAGGAAGCCAGTTTTTTTTTTTTTTTTTAAAGCATTATTACTGGACAACTCCACGCATATGCTATTTGAATGTCTGACGGAAAAAAGGGGGTAGCACACACCCCGTACACAGGCTTTTTACGAATTTACTTCCTGGATCGGTTGAGTCGCGTATAAAGAACCCACGCTGATCCCACACAAAAGACTGTTGGCGTGATATGCAATGTGTTATGTGGCGATACTTTCACGTTCCTTCCTGAAAGGCGAAAGGGGAGCTGTCGGCAAACTGCAGTTGAGCGGCGGTTCGGGGTTGGGGGCTGAGGCGAGAAGGGGGGGGGGGGGGGGGGAGGGGACAGGGCCCGCATGTAAAAGTCGAGGTTTAGGGATTTTAGCCCCGGGTTAAAGTCTAACCTCGAACTAAACTAGCTCTAGGGTTAAAGTTTTTTTTTTTTTTTTTTTTTTTTGGTTTTGTTGTTGTTGTTGTTGTTGTTGTTTGGTTGTTTTTTTAACCAGGAAGCGGGTCCATTCCACCATGGTACCTAAGCCGTTAGAGAAGGCTTTTTTCGGCCTTTCTTCGCTTCCTTTTTTTAAAAATTTATTTTCGTTTTCTGTTTCTTGGGGTTTCTTTTCTCCTAATCTGAGTTAGGCCCGTAGCCGTGGGTTAAATTAACCTCGAGTTTTACATACGGGCCCAGGAAATGACTGTAGCTAGTAGCTATGTACTGCCAGTGGACAGCCTTGGGACTAAGCCGGCCGAACCAGCGCGTGCTTTTTCCTGTACATTCTCGGCTTTGTTCCTATACTTTAGATGGGGGTGAGCGGTGGTCTAATAGGTACCGTAGGGCATCGGATTTGAACGGCCGTCACCAATGTCATGGCAATGAAGCGTGGGTTCGAGCCCAGGTCGAGCTTGTGATATGTGATACCGGTTTTTTTTTTCCTGGCTACCGGGCTGCTCATCGGGGGTTTCTCTCCGGGTCATCCGGCTTTCCTCCCCCAGCAAAATTGTAAAACAAATATAGGATAGATATTGGGTGGCGCTGCACCGCGGCGACGCGCTTCCCCCCGGGGGGAAGCAGCCTGAATTTTAAGGGATAATAAAGTCGTAAAAAAAAATGTGTGTGTGTGTGTGTGTGTGTGTGTGTGTGTGTGTGTGTGTGTGTGTGTGTGTGTGTGTGTGGGTGCGTTCAAGTTTGGGCATGTGTGTGTGTGTGTGTGTGTGTGTGTGTGTGTGTGTGTGTGTGTGTGTGTGTGTGTGTGTGTGTGTGTGTGTTTCTGAAAGATGATCACGCACCCAAAAACACTGTGGATTTGTTTGCTCAGGCTTCCTAGGCTGGTCATAGCTGTTTGCCTTTCAACTCTCACCTGTAACTCTGTAACTCAAACCCTTCTGCATGAACGTAAACACACATGTACGCACTTGGGAAGAACTGAAGTTGTAATAGCTCATTTTTTTTTAACCCTACTTGTACTGACTCACTATATGCACACATAGATTGTGAAATTACACGCACAAGTCATTATTGACTGTCACAACCTGCAAACACTCCCCCCCACCTTGTCCTCGTGTCATTTCAGGTCAACTGCCTGAGTCAAGAATTTAGTATGGCCGACGTGTGTCGCAAATCAAATGAGAGACCAGTGTTGATATACCCGGCTGTCATGCGATAAAACTTGGTCGAGTGTTGACGTCACTGTAGCATCGATCAACTGTAAACTGTATCAGTGAACAAGTTGTATCAGTGCACAAAATTAATAAATTATTTATCACTGCGTGAGAGAGAGAGAGAGAGAGAGAGAGAGAGAGAGGGGAAGGGGAGGGAGAGAGAGAGAGGGGGAGAGAGAGACAGACAGACAGAGACAGAGACAGAGCTCGTGTGTGTGTGTGTGTGTGTGTGTGTGTGTGTGTGTGTGTGTGTGTGTGTGTGTGTGTGTGTGTGTGTGTGTGTGTGTGTGTGTGTGGCGATCAACACAGATGTAATCAATTGTTAACCGGACCTAAATGCTTGACCCGGACCTGTCATCGCCTGACGTACACTAGGTGTACAGTACTGTACACGCGATCCGAGGCGCCTGTATACGGTCACTGCTGTTACGTGAGTGTCAGTCTATAGCCTATAAAACCTATGCGTGCTTGATAGCAGAATGAGGGAGAAACAGTAGTGTCTCTGTGTCTGTGTGTGTGTGTGTGTGTGTGTGTGTGTGTGTGTGTGTGTGTGTGTGTGTGTGTGTGTGTGTGTGTTTGCGTGAGTGCGTGCCTGCGTGTGTGTCGTGCGACCTAAGGACGAACTACCTGTGCAGCACCTGAGGAAAAAAAACAACAGATATTATAGTAGACTCTCTCTCTCTCTCTCTCTCTCTCTCTCTCTCTCTCTCTCTCTCTCTCCTTCTTCTTCTTCTTCTTCTTCTTTTTCTTCTTCTTCTTCTTCCCCCACCCCCTCCTCTCTACCCCCCCTCCCCCCTGCCACCTCAAATTTCGAAATCCCACCGCTTCAGTGACCAGGCATTTTTTTTTTTACCTCGCCAGTAACCAGTTGGCAATGGTAACTATCAGCAAAACAGCGACAACAACGCTGGTTCTAGCCCACTTCAGCTCGTCCGCGCGGAATGCAGCCTCGACACGAAGCTATTGAGATGCACACTGTGCATTGCACCGATACGTGCAGACCGGCTTATGCACGCCATGCAAAGTTAGCCTTAAACTTGAAACCAAAATGCACCTGGCGAATCCGGGGTGGAGACGAGTGTGCATGTGATAAATTTTAATCTGATACGTGCGAGACAATCCCAGAATACAAAGCAAAGCCATTAGGACAAATATAATAGAAGGCGCAGTGGGAATGACTCACTGCATGGACACAGGATCAATCTTTATATCTTGCACAGATGTTGCTTGAAACCATTTGAAAAGGAAGGGACATGGTTTACAGGTTGACGAAATCAATGAAATAGATAAACTATTTTCTTCGTTGTTATTATCATCGTCTTTGTAGTATTTGTCGACGTACGTTGACTTCGTTGTTGCTGTCGTCATCACGATATGTACGATGCTTGACGTCTTAACTCATTCGAGGCGGGACACTTCGATCAAAATTAAATTCTCATTCCATTAAGTACAACTCAACTGAATTTTAAGTGTGTGTGTGTGTGTGTGTGTGTGTGTGTGTGTGTGTGTGTGTGTGTGTGTGTGTGTGTGTGTGTGTGTGCGACAACACAACACAACACAACACAACACAACACAACACAACACAACACAACACCAGAATCTTCTTTTTCTTGATAACGACAGCATAGCTACAACTAAAACTTATTAACTTATCTAATCATACGTTTTCCAAACGTACATTTTTTTTAAATACCTATACATCACACGCAAAGCCCACTGTCTCAAACAGGAGATATACATTTCATGCTGTCACAACCAGCCATTCACACAGTTCAGCCAGGACACATCACGATATATCGCGACACTCACAATAGCCAGCTAGCCAATCAAGACAACAGCGGCCATGCGTTATCAAATTTATCACCAAAGTGACGGGATGACAGCACCAGGATGACATATGATATGCACGTGTACAACCATCCAACAGCACAATGACAATCGCATGCACTTGAACGAAATTTTCTGATTAGAGGTATTTCGGAACAAAGCAGGTCAACCGTGGGGTCAGAAGCAAACATCGGTCGAACAGGGAAGTACGCCTATACTGTAGGCGTTAGAAAGACTCATTCATCCCACGTGCCAATTCTGCAGTAAATGAAACCCACTTTAGGTAATCCTCCCCCCCCCCTTCCCCCCACACACAGGAAGATGGAATGCTTGTGATTTAACGAGCGATAGCTTTTAGTTTTACTGATACATGCATTGTGATGCCAAATTGTTTTTTTCTATTTTCATTGCGTGGATCTATTTGTGTCTGTATTTATTGGTATTTCTTCTAATGCATGGATTCTCATTGATATTGACTTTGTGGGTGCGGGGGAGAGGGAGGGAGAGGGGCCGGGGGAGAGGGAGGGAGAGGGGCCGGGGGAGAGAGAGGGAGAGGGGCCGGGGTAGAGGGAGGGAGAGGGGCCGGGGGAGAGGGAGGGAGAGGGGCCGGGGGAGAGAGGAGGGAGAGGGGCACACGGGGGAGAGAGAGGGAGAGGGCCGGGGGAGAGGGAGGGAGAGGGGCCGGGGGAGAGGGAGGGAGAGGGGCCGGGGAGAGGAGGGAGAGGGGCCGGGGGAGAGGGAGGGAGAGGGGCCGGGGGAGAGAGAGGGAGGAAGAGGGGCGAGACGGGAGGGAGAGGGCCGGGGAGAGAGAGGAGAAGGGCCGGGGGAGAGAGAGGAAGAGGGCCGGGGGAGAGGGAGGAGATGGGGCCGGGGGAGAGGAGAGGGAGAGGGGCCGTGGGAGAGAGAGGGAGAGGGGCCGGGGAGAGAGAGGGAGAGGGGCCGGGGGATGAGGGAGGGAGAGGGGCCGGGGAGAGGGAGGAGAAGGGCCGGGGGAGAGAGAGGGAGAGGGGCCGGGGAGACGAGGAGGGAGAGGGGCCGGGGGAGAGGGAGGGAGAGGGGCCGGGGGAGAGAGAGGGAGAGGGGCCGGGGGAGAGAGAGGAGAGGGGCCGGGGGAGAGGAGGGAGAGGGGCCGGGGGAGAGGGAGGGAGAGGGGCCGGGGGAGAGGGAGGGAGAGGGGCCGGGGGAGAGGGAGGGAGAGGGGCCGGGGAGAGAGAGGGAGAGGGGCCGGGGGAGAGGAGAGAGGGAGAGGGGCCGGGGGAGGAGGGAGGGAGAGGGGCCGGGGGAGAGGGAGGGAGAGGGGCCGGGGGAGAGAGAGGGAGGGAAGAGGGGGAGAGAGGGAGGGAGAGGGGCCGGGGGAGAGGGAGGGAGAGGGGCCGGGGGAGTGAGAGAGGGAGAGGGGCCGGGGGAGAGGGAGGGAGAGGGGCCGGGGGAGAGGGAGGGAGAGGGGCCGGGGAGAGAGAGGGAGGGAAGAGGGGGAGAGAGGAGGGAGAGGGGCCGGGGGAGAGGGAGGGAGAGGGGCCGGGGGAGAGAGAGGGAGGGAAGAGGGGGAGAGAGGGAGGGAGAGAGAGGGAGACATTGTTCAAGCGGACATTGTAATTTCCAATGTCTGGGTCTGCAATAAAGTATCTCGTATCTTGTATCTTGTCTAAGGAAAAGAAAAAAAAATCACAAAACCTGATACAATTCATCCACTTCTTGTGTGATTTGCGCAAGCCACATAACCCACGGGGGTCATTCAGGACACACGTACCACATGCTCACAAAAATAATAGCAAAAACGTCAAACAGTTTCTTCAAGCTCAGAGGGAACAATCTGTCCCCTTGTGATGGATCCAAAGATACGACGTACATCGGAACGTCAAACATTTCAGTTTTACTCGGGGTTCTATTCGATTTACCATGTACCGCATGAAGCCAACACTGGCCTTTAAAGGGTTTTACACGTATACTGGAGGAAACGACAATATGAAAATAATTGTCGGTCGAACAGGAAAGTGGGGCTATACTATGGAAAAGAAAAATAGCACAAAAACTAATAAAGACACAATTCATCCACTGGGGTGGGTGGGGTGGGTGTTTGGGAGTTTAAAGTCCTTTTCCACCACATAAGGGTGATATCAAAGACGGGGCAACGAGAAAAAAGGCCAGCACAAATATTTGGCCCCAGCCGGCGGGATTCGAACTCACAAACCGAGCATTGAGAGTCCAACGCTCTACCATTCGGCCATCCCGGCTCCCCCACAATTCATCCACTGCTTGTGTGAGTTGCGTAATAGTTATTGTATCACAAAGTCGTACACGTTGATGATGAGATACACGGTCAGCAAAATTGTGGACTGCTCGGAAACAAAACGCGTCGGTTGTATGCATAATTAACGCGTGCCTTCAGAAAATGCGGTAAAACAGAGACAGATCTCCACATTCAAGAAATGCCGAGAAATTCCACACCCAAAACTTTTTTCCTTGTTAGTTTGTTTGTTTTGTTGTGTTAATATAATTAGCTCTACAGACTCTATACGCAGAAAGAGGAGCCGGGGTGGCCGAATGGTAGAGCGTTGGACTTCTAATGCTCGGGTCGTGAGTTCGTATCCCGGCTGAGGCCAAAATATTTGTGCTGGCCTTTTCATCGTTGCCCCGTCTTTGATATCAACCGTATGTGGTGGAAAAGGGCGTTAAACCCCCAAACACCCACCCACTATACGCAGGAAAGGAGAGAAATTCTCACAGCCTTCGGGGTCATTTTTTAAAAATGAAGTTTTGTCATACTGATTAGTGTAATGTGTGTGAAAGTATCAACCAAAGCGCCGTTTATCAGAAATGATCCTTTGTCTGGACCTGTGAGATGGACTTTCGGCTTCTACACATACGGGGGCAGGTTTTGTTACCAACACCATACTGTGACACGTATGGCTATTAAAAAGATAAAAGCGAAGAGCAAGTCAGACTACGAGGAATAACTATAGTTCCAGCATGTTTGGCTTCTTAAGGGAGTCCAATTTATTTTATAAAATATAGACGCTTCTAGCAATATCGACTTTCCTGACCTATATGTTTGGTTTCCCAGTGTGTGGCATACCAAGAGGTGAATCTTGATTACCTCGTTTAACCGGACATATTTTTCATTTATATTTACGGTCTTATTTTAAGGAATACCCTTTTATCTTTTAAAAAAAAAAGTTGGCGGAGGAAGACCTTGCTTAGCCG
The DNA here is from genome assembly GCA_018292915.2 of Batillaria attramentaria. Classification (NCBI taxonomy): domain Eukaryota; kingdom Metazoa; phylum Mollusca; class Gastropoda; family Batillariidae; genus Batillaria; species Batillaria attramentaria. The sequence continues at coordinate 79,526 of JACVVK020000015.1, read as the reverse complement.
CGAAACAGTCTTTGTTACTTGCGCGGCGTTAAGCCCTAAATAAGTAATAATTACGGTTCGAAGGAGAGTACTGTTGGGTTAGGAAGGAGCAAGTAACAGTATGTCGTTTGAAGGAGACGTATGGGCTCGGGGTTTTAGGCGGGGCGTGAGACGTGGGGTGGGCTCTGTGTGTGTGTGTGTGTGTGTGTGTGTGTGTGTGTGTGTGTGTGTGTGTGTGTGTGTGTGTGTGTGTGTGTGTGCGTGTGTGTGTGTGTGTGTGTGTGGTGGGGGTGGGGAGGGTTATTAGCTGTGATGGGGTTTGAAAAGAATCTCAGCACTTTCACTCACGTTCGTCAGTTGATTGCAGGGACGCTGCATCCTCCTTCGCCTTCCCCATATTGTTTCGTAATATGGCGACGTGCGCTGAGAGACACCTAGCGTCCACTTGTCAGAAATCCAAACAGAACCTTTCCTGCTCCCCTCCAACGACGCGCTTAAGTCCTGTCACAGCCTCCGATACGCTTGGTTTTTCTCACGTCACACAACACCACCAGTCTCATGCACTTCTATTCTGCCTTCACTAGAATTAACTGTTAGTCATACCATTCTGATCGTCCTCGCAGCTGGCGACAAGGTAATTGTAGAGATTTTCTCCTAGTCGCTGCATGCAGGCGGTGTCAGCAAAGTTTAGCAGGTGCCCTAACAAATTGCACAAGCGTTCAACGGCAGGATGATAATAAGTCAATACCCTACCAGCTGTCGACAATCATAGTTTACGCTGTAAAAAATTTAAACTTGTGTAAATATCGACGAAACAGGAATTAGTAGGGAACTTCCACCTGTTGTATAATTATATGCACCAGCGAACACTTGTTCAAACTTTCGGAACAGTTTTAAAGCGGGCGCTGAGAGAGATGCGGCGGAGCGCGCATGAGCTTTCCCCCAACGCAAGAATACAATTTTAAAATGAACTGAGCTAAACGGCTGAACTGAACTGCACTATCAACGATGGTTCTCCTACAGTGCATCAGAAACAGACTTACTGAAAGAGGATGGTGCTTTGTAAACAAAAAGCGTGGTTTGAAAGGCAAGTGGACACTGAAAGAGTCTGTACAAATGTTGATGTTAAAAATGGATTCGAACTCGCGATTCTTGACACAAAATTTTCCACCGAGCTAACCCGTCCGCCTCAACCATGGAACAAAGTCCGGCTGACGTCGAACTGAAAATAACGTCATACCTTACTGGATGGTGATGTCACGCTGAATGTGTCTACATGTATGTAAAACGCTGCTGCGTTTGCAACTACAAGTTGTAGAAACCCTAGTTCGATATTTAAACAGCGCTTGTCGGATGCTGAACACACAACACATGCACGGTATCACAAACCAGCAATGTATGTCACTCCAACTGTTAGGCTGGGTATGAAACAGCTGTACCTGATGTTTCTCTCTCTCTCTCTCTCTCTCTCTCTCTCTCTCTCTATCTCTCTTTCTTTCTTTCATTCAAGCTCTATTTACCGTACTGTTTTTGATGGACTTCAACTGGCAAGATCACATCTTGTTCTGCAGTTTACCGTTATATCTCTATCAGACAGTAGTACCCACTTTCCATTAAAAACCAATGATTGATTAGAGGGTCTTCTGGAGAACTCGTCAGCATTGAGGTAGATCGGGGTTGGCATGTATCACTTAAAACCTCTCACAAACCAAGCGTTATTCCAGCATCGTTTATTATAATATCTTAAACATGTATAACAATTTGCATAAATTATAGCACTTCATGCTTCAAAAATGCCCAGCAAATTCGAGTATTCAAATGAACGCATTTTACACAAAATCCCATTTTCCTAGTCATTCATGAATGCAACTGTAGCATCAGTGAAAAAAAAAAATACAAAAAAAGCTTCTCGTTGTGCAGAGAGCAGCTCATTTTAACACTTTCAGTCCTGCCACCATATCACCTACGGTCTCGCAGATAATAACAATAATATGCGTGCATGTGACCGACTCTCATACGCTCTGCACAGATTCCCCTATAGGATGGATCCCATACTTCTTGAGAAATAGGGTTTTGTATGCAAGAGCCCAGTCAAACTTAAGTTTGCTCTATCAGTAACCTGTATTGCGGACAGATAGGAGCGGGGGGTGGGGGGGGGGGGTGGTGGGGGGAGGGGGGGTTGCGGTGACAAAGGTGATATGCGAAGTTCAGAAAGTTTATCATCGGAACAGTAGTTTGCTGGTTTAAATCTCTACAGAACCACATTAACCGTACAGACCGTTTTTCTCCAATTCTCAGTGTCAATGAAGTAAGTTAAAAAGTTAAAACAAAGGCAACCCTGACAGGCCCTGAACTGAAAAAAAAAAAAACTTCATCAGGTGGAAACCACAAGGCTGTCCATCATCGCAAGGATACTCAGTAACCATAGCAACAGATGGACAGTCATTAAGTTCGCCGTACGCTGCAAGCACCTTGTGGGAGACCACAGGCCTACTCTCAACGGGGAAAAAAAAAAGGTCTACGCGCCACGGAACTGATAGACGCTTACATCCATTTTCCACTTGACGATAGAGACTCACACGCCAGCTGTGCCACATGTAAAATGTACCATTATCAATGATGTACAACCTCCCCGCACAACACAGATCGTTCGCCTCCGTACAAAAGCACTGATCAATGTTTCACTTCAGTGATGTAAAAGCAGTGATCTTCCGCCCAGAAACACATCATGTACACCCACAAGCTATAAGATCATGAACATCTGCTCACATACTGTAAGCTTATATCTTTGCCACCAAATGCTTTAGGTCACTGACAACCGGAGTGTCCGAAAGGGAGACTCGGAGTACAATGTCAGTTTTTAACCAATCACTGGTTGATATTCAAACGACAGTCGGGACAACAGAAAAGGAGGCCTCATTATTCTGAAAACTATCTAGGAATTTTAACCAATCACGGGGCAGTATTCAAATGATGCTCGAAACAACAGTAAGAGCAACGCTGAGGACATTTTAACCGGTGATATGATGTTCACACAATCGAAGCAACAGCGAGGAAGACCTTATTATGTCGATAACGTTCTATCAAGTCGGACACCACACAGCAGTGGCTCGAAACACAGGGCTGAAGCCAGCGCTGAAGGGCAGGTTGATATCGGCCTGATATCGCGACCATCTAACATTTTCCTTTATCATGATAACCGCATCTAACATAAGCTTCAAGGTAACCGTATCTTCGTTCTACAGGTTTTGGTCAGAGATATTACAGTTGTTTTGACTGACATAAAGGACACTGGACATTAACGGAAACGCCCTAAGGATAACAAAGCGTGTATTGAATATAGAGTGAGTGAGTGAGTGAGTGAGTGAGTGTTTTTAGGGCTGAAAGATCTAAGCTCCCAGGAAAAAGCTTTCCGAAGTGTGAAAAAAAGTTTACAGAGTCGACCATACAAGCACAGTCAACTCTGTCACAGCTGCAGAGTTTTCAGCGCTTCGGGGACCCTTATAAAACCAGAGCACGAGTTTGCCGTGGCACTATTTGGCTTACGGTCAGTGAGCGAGACACATTGCTATAGTGTCCAGCGCCGGGATGTTGAGTGCTGCACGATCTTTCTCGCTCATTGTCATAACGCAAACTGAGCTGTGAATCAGGCTGCCCTTGGGTTTTGTTGGGGTTTCAGGGACGCTGAAAACTCGAAAACTCTGCCGCTGTGACAGAGTTGACTGTGCTTGCACGGTCGACTGTAAAAAAATTTTCACACTTCGGAAAGCTTTTTGTTGGGAGCTTAGATCTTTAAAGCCGTGCACGCACCAAAGACTGATTCGCGGCGAAATGTGCCTGAACTACTTGGAAAAAAATGTAACTTTGGACAATTGATGCAAACTGGTCTACGGGGCGGTATAAACCTTGGACATGCAGGAGACGCTGCACCTTCATGTTAATTTCTCAAACTCCCGATTACACAAAAAAGCGTAGAAAACAAATAGCAAGTACTGAACATAGAGAGAAGGATGCCATTTGGCCTACCGATTTACTGCAGGTTGTTTCTGCTTCAGCGCGGAAAAATCTACCTCAAACCTGAGGTAGCCTGCTTGTTCTCCCTTGCCAGTGCTGCGAGCGCCGCACCAGACAACACGTGATTTGTCGGGCTGACCTGTAGACTGCCACTGAGGCTGTCACACAACCGCTTCATTTCGTTTTGTGAGCAACGCTAGCAAGTATCGTCAACTTTATTTGTTAAATTGAAATGATTCGTCATCATTATGTGGGATTCCTTTCCATGAAACTGCAACGCGTTTCTCCGTAGAATCATCGTCTTTCTTTTTTTCCCATAGTTTTTTTTTCAGGACTAGACATTTGAACAAGTACTATGTTTATGTTGATGAATATTGTCGTCGTCGTCGTCGACGTTGTTGTTGTTGCTGCTGCTGCTGTTGTTAGGTTTTGAGCTATTCTGATAGATATGCTGACTAATGTAAACTAATGAAACAAAACTCGCAGGCGGTGATGTTATGTGATGTACAAACAAAGCAGAGCTGCTCTTTTGTGTGTGTGTGTGTGTGTGTGTGTGTGTGTGTGTGTGTGTGTGTGTGTGTGTGTGTGTGTGTGTGTGTGTGCGCGCGCGTGCGTGCGTGCGTGCGCGTGTATGTGCGAGTGTGTGTGCGAGTGTGTGCGAGAGTGTGTGCGAGAGTGTGTGTGTGCCTACGTGCGTGCTTCATTGTTTGCCTACGTACTTGCGTGAAGGTGAATATGCTCATAAATCGCAAACAAAAACTTCCGTCTTGTATTACTAAACAAACAGATCCGGCGGCCATTCGAATACAATAATCCTCTGTTTAAAGCTATTTTTTAAAAACCACAAGAAGTGTACGTCTTAGCAACACGACGCTAAACCAATCAAACCATCTATAACGACCAGGCAACAACACACGCATCAGACTGTACCGAGCCACAATTTACGGCCGTGGCAAGCTGCACATGACGACTAGCTGTGTGGTATGGGGAAGTACAATGGGTACGTAGATAAGAAAAGTACTTCAAGACAACGCAGGTGAGGTCATAACACTCAGCACACCCTTCAACTCAGGGTGCGCCAATAACACCACAACAAGCGCGTCAACATATCCGTCCCGAAATAAAATAGATTTCTCAATTGTACTTTTCCCCCTGTTATCTCTGTTAGTGTGTCCCCCCCCCCCCCCCTTTTGTCTCCGTTGCTGTTACATTTTCCTTTCTTGCTTGGATATAAAGGCATCTAAATGACGAGTTTGGGTTAATGCATGACATTTATTAGCACGAGAAAAGGAAGTGACAAAACAATCCAACTAGCTCCGTCTAAGAGCTGACAAAGGGGCCAAAAGTAATTAGTCCTTTCAAACACACATCTGCCGGTGTTTTTTGTTTTTGTTTTTTTGTTTTTGTTTTGTTTTTGTTTTTTGGTTGTTGTTGGTGGTGGTGGTATAAGGGCTTATGCGCCTGTCAAATTCACATGACCGTAGTCTTGCATTATAGCCATAGAGGATTTTACCACGACAAACTTAACATTTTACCATGACAAACTTAACATTTTTCATCGTTTAACATCGTTCATTTCTGAGAGTGGGTGGGTGTTTTGGAGTTTAACGTTCTTTTCCATCACGTGAGGGTAATATCAAAGACGGGGCAACGAGAAAAAGGCCAGTGCAAATAGATGGCCCTAGCCGGGTTTTGAACTCACGACCCGAGCCTTGAAAGTCCAACATTCTACCATTCGGCTATCCCGGCTCCCCCGTTCATTTCTTACACGAGATAATGCCATAATGATACCGTATCCATATTTTGAACCGTGCAGGTGTAATAAATGGTACGGGCCAATCACAGACCCCGTTAATTATCACGTGTGTCGTTATGATAATTAGCAGTTATCGTACCTGTCCTTATATCAGCTGATATCGCCGTTGTGTTAACTTTACCATGCATATATTCATCGTCATTCTTTTAAAGCATATCGTTGTGGGCACGAATAGAGAATGGGGACTCACGAAAAAGTATGTTTGCCGTCCCAAATTTGTGAAAGAAGTAACTAGTCACAGTACGGAGAAGGATGTAACGGAGCACAGAGTCGCTATTTCTTTTTCTGACCATAAAAATTATACACTCTCGCTGCGTCTGTCACGACTACATCCACCGCCTTGCCATACTGTCACTGTCACTGTCATTGTCAGAATCATACACGTCACATTCTCATTGTCAATTGTAATCTAGTCTGTACTCACTGACTGAGATGTCCTGGACTTTTGACGGCATCGTGGCGAGGTTATACAGCCCCTTAGGGCAACGACGTACAGAACCGCACACAATACGATAAGAGCTCCCCTTCCTTTATGACTGCCGGCAATGTACTCTTTATCTGTAGTGGCCTACCTTGGGTCCGCCGTGGAGTGTTTAATCTGTCACATGATACACATCGAGCCGAGCGCCATGGTGGTAGGCCATGGCAATAAAGATCACGTGACTATGCTTTCTTCAACGATAACTGGGTGGATGCGTCATCTATGCTAAATAAATAAATAAATAAATAAATATTTAACATTCAAACCCTTTTGTTTGTACCAGCAACTTCACAGTCCTTCTGCGACCTCGGGTGTTTTATGAAAGAGGCGTACCTTAGGATTAACAACCCCTGACTCGGTTTGTTGTTGTTGTTGCTGTTGTTGTTGTTGTTGTTGTTTAGGGGGTGGGGGTGAGGGGCTGGGGTGATTGGGGGTGAGGGGGGGGGGGAGGCAGAAACTTTAAACGTACTAGTTCCCTGTTTACTAAACGAATTACAGTTTTGGAACAGGTTCACTGGAGAGTGCGACTGTACCCTCGAAATACTCTATCTTGATGATTAGTACAGCTCTTGCTGCTACACAATTTTGTTCACACTTTGCGCGCGCGGTCGAACATTCAAATTCTACGACTGTTAATTGGTACAGCACTCTCGCTCAGTGTATTACCCACGTCAGTGAGTACGTTTCTGTTGGCTCAGTGCCAGCCATTTGAGATGCTGTCACTGTGAAGGTGTCTACGTGCTGCCGTTGATGCTAGACACCGCGAAATGACATAGCGGTCTGTGAGCATTAAATCATAAAAATCGGGCCGTTAACTATCTTAGAGCTCTTTCATCTTTGGTGTCCTAGCTTTGTATGCAAAATGGGTGTCACGTGACAGGAATGTATTTCCTCAGAATGCGCAGAATGTGGTATGGCAGATCAGTAGACTCAGTACAAATTAGTCAGTATAATTGGAAGAACTTCAAAAGTCTAGAAAATAAAGGAATTTGAACAGTTTTTTTCGTAAAAATGCGTAACATGACCGATTTTTTTTTTTAAATGGGCAATAACTCTTTTAAATGCGGAAAGGTTAGGCAGGCTGGGTTTTCCACGACACGCCGAGTTAAGAACTTCAGACAACCAAATTTCAAGAGCCAGTACTCCAGTACAGGCAACATACTCCGCTCAAGCTCCAGATCATGATACGCCCTGTGAAATGAGGAAGATACACAAATCTTAGCAACGACGACACACAGATGGCTATGATTTTGTACGCGTCTTAATGGCATAATGTTTCTGTCATCGTAAGCAGCCTAGGGTGATCTGTCAGCATGGAAAAGTTAGTTCGTGTTCCTTTAAAGGAGTGTGGGTAACGATTGAAGAAAATCTGTACAACCTCCTGAACCGCCTAGCTGTCAGCTACGTTGTGAGTGAGTGAGTGTGTTTTTAGGGCTTAAAGCCGCGCAAGCCACAAAGACTAATTCGCGGCTGAGTCTGCCTGCACTACACGAAAAACAACAACAACAACAACAAAAATATAACGCTGGACAAAGGATGCTAACCCGGCAATCTATTTTAAGCTTCGAGAAATCCCTCTGATGCGCATGCTCAAGACGTGGGTTTTGTTTCCGTTCGATAACTTCCTTGCCATGTGCGGTCTTTTCGTAAAAAGAATGGCGTCATATTGCCGACGTCATATTTGATTCAGTGATGTAATGCTGACGTTTCCTGGGATGTCTCGTTCAATGGCGTCCGAAGTTTCATACGGTCAGTGATCGGAAGAATCTCCTGCCAGTGAACTTTTTGAATATTTACTCATCGTCACCAAAGATGTCAAATGGGTTCTGATGGTCACGGAAGATGCGGTGAGCGTAATAACTGCCTTTGCTACCGACTCAGTGCAATTGCCGCCATCCTTGCTTCTCGGTAACCCGGGATTAGCAGACTTATCGGCCCGAAAATGGCCCAGTAGTGTGATCCCCGACTTTAGATAGAGCTAACCTCGACTCGTGCATGAGAAAATTTAACCTACAGATAGTTTGGTTCGAGGCTAGACTTTAGCCCGGGGCTAAAATCCCTAACCTCGACTTTTACATGCGGGCCCAGGCCTTAGCGATAAATATCTTGCTGGTGTTTTGAACGACAAGTCTGGTAATTTTCTGGGGACTCTTTTAGACAACCAAACCGAAGTAGTTGTTAAAAAAAAGTCAGCTATGCACGTATACCATGCCCTTTACTTGAGACAATCTTTGGTAGATAACTGTGGTGTATAACACATTGTCTGTTTCCACGTGTTTCCCCCTCATGCGTATATTGATGCATGCGTTGTAATTCTCGCATATATCTTCGCGTGCTTCGTTGTGAAGGGGCTGGAGGCCCAACACAATACAATTCGTTCTTTCCTTCAAATCCGCACATCATCGAATTGTAACTATCTACAATCATTAACTCATCCAACCCGCACGCTTCACTATGGCCGGAACAGTTTGCTCACATGTTACCTACCCTGCTTAGCGGCAGCAGGCTTTCACTGCTTCGTCCTCCAGCCCTGCGGCGCCGTGAGCATTTCAGCAGAGATGGATATGTGCGCCGAGGAGACGTCTACCATACCATACCATACCATACCATACCATACCATACCATACCATACCATACCACCTCCGTTTCCAGTATAATTTATGTCTGCTGTCAGCATTCCTAGGCAACCCACTGAAGGTGATGTCAAAGTGAAGTGGAACATCTAAGCAACATTTCCCCTAAACATAAAATCATTTGACCCACCTAATGCAATGTCCAGGGCCCGTATGAAGAACTCTTTTAGAAGAACTTTTTTAGATAAAAAAAAAAAGGAAGCAAAGAAAGAGAGACAAAAGTCCTCCTATCACGGCTTAGGCACCATGGTGGAATGGACCCGCTTCCTGATTTAACACACAAAAAAAAAAAAACAGAATATTTCACCCTAGAGCTAGTTTAGCTCGAGGTCAGACTCTAACCCGGGGCTAAACTCCCTAACCCTGACTTTTACATGCGGGCCGAGGCAGTTGGTGCCAGATGTATAACAGTGGTGTCAGAAAAGAAAGGATTAACTGTTTCATCGGTCTCTTTCGCCGTGACTAGTGCAGAATATTTTATAATAAGGAGTACTACATTGGACAAACATGCAGAAGACCACATTAGGGTTTTACATTGACGCTGGAGGCGACACTGCTGTTTATCGATCGCAGGAACAACCAGCAACATAAACAACACAATGC
>JACVVK020000015.1:62500-65000 GCA_018292915.2 Batillaria attramentaria | reverse complement strand
TTTCTTATATTTTATTTTACGGCTCAAGCCGCAAATCTGACTGACGATTAGAGCAATTACAGTCCCTTGTAATGCCGCTTAAATAATGCAGATAAATAAATGAATGCCAAATGGAAAGGGGAGGCTAACATTACCGTGCCTCTTCCCAACCATGCCAGCACATGTTCCCCTTCAAAAACAACAACAGCAACAACACCACCACCACAGTCTAACTTAGCATGTCGCTGTTCGTAAGCATTGTCTTCAAGAGTCAATAATTCAACACACGGAACTCGGCCGAGTGTGCACGTTGCCTGACTATTGCCAAGGACCTGGCCATACACACACAGCTGTTGTTCAGTGTTGATTTTGTTACCTGCACACACCTGCCTTCTGACGAGTACCTAAAGGATACAGAGTGGAATAGAGTCAGATTCACATTAAAGCAGGACTTGTTAATGTTTCTGCACTCCTGAACAATGCAGTAGATTTTGGTTTGCTGTTGGCTTGTTTCGGGTGGCTGTGGTTGTTACCTATCTTCTTCAATTTTTTTTTTTTTTTTTTTTTTGGGGGGGGGGTTGTTTCTTGTTGTTTCGTGTTGTTGTTGTTGTTGCCATTTTTTTTTGTTTGTATTTTGGGTGTTTGTTTGTTTGTTTGTTGTTGTTGTTGTTTTGTTTTTGTTTTGTTGTTGTTTGTTTGTTTGTTTTGTTGTTTTTTGTTGTTTTGTTGTTTTTTGGGGTGTTGGTTCTTTGTTTGTTTGTTTGTTTTTGTTTTGCTGTTGTTGTTGTTGGTTGGTTCGTTGGTTTTTGTTCTTGTGGTTTGTCTCTTGTGTGTGTGTGAGGGGGGGGGGGTGGAGGAGGAGGTGTGAACGCGATCTGTTCGGTCGTAATTCATCTATAACATAAAACGTGAGTTTCCTTAATACATACAGGCTATCGTTTGTACTGTCTGGTCACTGGTGCTACTGTCGTGTTATTGTACCTGGATCCGGATTGAATTAAATTCTATTTGCCGTGCGGGATCTCATTTCCTCTCGAACAATTCCTTTTCGAGGTAGAGATCTTTTGTTTGCTCCGACAGGTTTAGTTCTCGTCTGTAGGCGTTTTTATTACGTCTAATGCATTCGCATATCGACTTCTAAAAAAATTAAATCTGTTTCTCTGTCGAGCTCCGAAACTACGTAGGCTTGTGTGTGTGTGTGTGTGTGTGTGTGTGTGTGTGTGTGTGTGTGTGTGTGTGTGTGTGTGTGTGTGTGTCTGTGTGTGTCTGTGTGTGTGTCTGTGTGTGTGTCTGTGTGTATTATAAACTGCATTTTCCTGAAACGGTAAAGGGACATGAACACTGCTGGCTAGCAAGGATGTGATCTAAAGCAACGAATGATACATTGTAGAAACAATGTCATCTATGAATAGGCGGAATTTATGTGACTTTCTAGACGTCTGCGTATGCATGTGTGTGTGTGTGTGTGTGTGTGTGTGTGTGTGTGTGTGTGTGTGTGTGTGTGTGTGTGTGTGTATTAAGCCACATTTTCCTGAAACGGTAAAGCGACATAAACACTACTGGCTAACACGGATGTGATCTAAAGCATTGAATAATACACTGTAGAAACAATGTCATCTATGAATAGGCGGAATTTATGTGACTATCTGCGTATGCATGCGTGTGTGTGTGTGTGTGTGTGTGTGTGTGTGTGTGTGTGTGTGTGTGTGTGTGTGTGTGTGTGTGTGTGTGTGTGTGTGCCTGTCTGTCTGTCTGCCTGTGTGTGTGTGTGTGTTAAGAAATAGTTGCAGCTTTCCTGGTATTTGTAGTTTAACAAGGACAAGATCTGAAAAAGGTCTGCGCACCTAATCTGTTATCCTTGTAAAAATAAAGTATTGTTCGTTCGTTGGTTCGTTCCTGTCTGCCTTCTATCTGCCAAAAACCCTAACACTAACAGCGTGTATCGCATGATCGCCATGAGATAAGGTCATACCGAGCTTCATTTCTTGTTGCTCAGCCAGCGTCACGGGACGCGTAGAAATTAATCAGGTGACTCCATAGCAACTTGGTAACAACGCTAGTTCATGACCACTCCCGTGGTCTGGGTGGAATACATTATTGAACAAAAATCAATCGAATGTAGGGGGTCAAAAACGTTGTTTCCATTTGGTAAGCCTAAGTATACGGTAGCTATCTGCTACCATGATGTACGTATAAATTACGATAAAGTGCGATATGACGATGGTCTGCAGTTATCACTAGCGTAATCAGCCCACTGCCCTTACAATCATCAAAATCATAAACTCTAATCTAAGAAGTAGTGACTGCATGCAGCTGTACTTCATTATCATTCATTTACGTGCATCTGTACCCACACACGCGCGTATGAATAATCTCTCTCTCTCTCTCTCTCTCTCTCTCTCTCTCTCGGGGAACCGGGGTGGCCGAATGGTAGAGCGTTGGACTTCTAATGCTCGGGTCGTGAGTTTGTATCCCGGCTGGGGCCAAATATTTGTGCTGGCTTTTTCGTCGTTGCCCCGTC
>JACVVK020000015.1:0-52500 GCA_018292915.2 Batillaria attramentaria | reverse complement strand
AAGGCAAAACACCCGAAACATGTTTTCCGAAACAATACATGACACACGTGAAAACATGTTTTGCGAAAGAATATCGAAACATGCAGAAAATCGAACAGTGATCTTTTGTGATGTCATTTTCTTTCGAACTCACGTCACTGAAAATCTGACGTATACACGCCCGCCAAACACAGCCATTTTTGAAGCAAGAACACTAGGTGAGGTATTTCCCTAAACATATTTGCTTATTCTCACTTTCACTCATCCTCCATGTTAGTATTCAGTCACGGTATTTCTGAAATATATTTTACCTATTCTTCCCGCTCTATCTTGACCTAAGGTGGCTGATGAGCCGGTGAAATTCCGGCGAAACGCGTCCCGCTACGGACATGTTGACTGAGCGAATACGGGAAGGTGTCACTTGACACTCCTCACGGCGGCTTTCATTGGTTGAAACACAAAACATGTTTTCGGATTTTAGGGCAGGCTCTAAAACTGAAAACACGATCAAAACATGTTTTGAAAACATTGTTGTAAAGTATGTCACACGACAAAACACGTTGTTTCGCAGCGAAACATCTGGAAACAATGTTTTCAAGTGTTTTTGCCCTCTCGTGTGACATGGCCATTACACAAGCCACACGCCTCACAAACATCGCAGAAAAGGCACACGCGCACTGACGCAAAACTGTATCAGCGTCAGTTTGCCGACGTCATGTTTGATTGACGTGGGGGTGTGTCGTCACTTTTCGGAAGTTCTCTATTTGTAGACGGGGAAAGCGGGAGTTTCATTGATGTAGTGAGCTTTGTTTTTCCCACTGACTCTCACTCAATAGCATAGCAGAGTGAGAGAACACCACATAGGTCTCAATGGAGCACATGCACAAACGCGGCTCGCGCAAGTCTGCGTGCGTGCGTGCGTGCGTGCGTGCGTGCGTGCGCGCGCGCGTATGTCTGTGTGTGTCTGTGTGCGCGCGCGCGCAGCAGACATAACACATAGTGAAAAAACGTTCGCCGCGCAGACTTGTCTGTTAAACACATTGAGCCGGTATAAATTCGATCTTTACACTGCGCAGCAGCAACACTTCAATTTTCATGGGGCTGCTTTCATTGCAAGAATTGTATCCGAGTCAAAGTTATTACGTCAAATGTATTATGCGTCATCCCAATGAGGAAAACGTCATAGATTTCAAAGAAAACAACTTGACGTCTCTCTTCCAAAACCAAGATTGGTCTGACAAGCCCGGTCAGTTGTTTCCATTCAGAGAGAGAGAGAGAGAGAGAGTGTGTGTGTGTGTGTGTGTGTGTGTGTGTGTGTGTGTGTGTGTGTGTGTGTGTGTGTGTGTCCTCCCGAATACATGGCATTACAAAAGAACGACCGTGACGACACCAGGTGATTAAATGGAAACAACATATTGGGCTGGTCAGTGGCCATCTTTTTTTTTTTTTTTTTTTTTTTTGACAAGAAAGCGAAAAAAAAAAATGTTTGTTTTTCAACAGGAATACCAAAAGAAGTATTTCCCCGTTTATATTTGTCTGTTATTTGAACAATTCGGCGCAGAACACAATTGCATGCCCGGCTTTTGTGATCGCCTCCACTTTCCGCCATGTTGTCACTATAGGGGCCAGATCTAGGATGCGCGCTAATGCGGGCAGACAACTCTTCGCGTTGTCCCGCTATATGTCTCTCTTACGAGGGCAGGAGTGACGCGTCTTTCTGATTCCAAGGTCTTTGCATAATGTGTGTGTGTGTGTAGGGGGGGGGGGGGGGTGCGTGCGTGCGCGCGCAAGCGCGCGTCTAAGGCGAGAGAGAGAGAGAGAGGGTCTCTTCTCCGATACCAGTAAGCAATCGTCTGTCAGTCAGGTCTGCGGGAAGTAACTCTGTCAAAGGGGAACGACTTTATTACAAGAATTCATTCACCCATGAAGAACCTCGCATACGCCAAAAAGTTGTGACGTCAACCAGCTAGGCGAGCTCACACGACCTCATGTGTTTGGGTTTTTGCAAGTGCATAGAGGCACGATAAGGGTTTTCAGTACTTTCTTTATGTCAGCATGCTTGATGTCAGAGAACTTGCGTTCCGGCGTGTGCGCGCGGGCTGCATACATGACACAACGACTACGACTGTGACTACAGCATGTCATTGAATGGAAACAACATATTGGGCTGGTGGCCATCTTGTTTCTCATCGCCCGGTCTTCGATATCACCCTTATGTGGTGGAAAAGGACGTTAAACTCCCAAACACCAACCCACCCGAGGAACACGGTTACTGGCATTAAGGGTCCGTTCAAAAAGTGCGAGGCAGTGCCGAATGTTTCGAGGGCATGCTAGGAAAAATTAAGAAGAGCTAAGTCATCTAAAATCAGAGGAAAATGAAACAGAAAATGTGATTTTTGATAGGTGTGTGTGTGTGTGTGTGTGTGTGTGTGTGTGTGTGTGTGTGTGGTACTATTGAGCACCAAAGCCACACTTCAAGTCTCTCCTTTCGGGAGGGGAGCCGGGGTGGCCGAATGGTAGAGCGTTGGACTTCTAATGCTCGGGTCGTGAGTTCGCATCCCGGCTGGGGCCAGATATTTGTGCTGGCTTTTTCATCGCTTCCTCGTCTTTGATATCACCCGTATGCGGACGTTAAACCCACAAACACACACACACTGTTTACAACTGTAGGAGGGAAGGGATGTTTCTCAGACTGAGAAGATGGCAAGGAGTTCCAAACGTGTGTGTGTGAGGGGGGGGGGGGGGGCACTATAACTGAAAGAACGTTGGCCAAATGTTTTGAGGGTGACCGGGGGGGGGGGGGGGGCACTATATCTGAAAGAACGTTGGCCAAATGTTTTGAGGCTGACCCGGGGGAGATTAAGTAGCTTTTCTGAGTGGGTGGGTGGGTGGGGGTTTAACGTCCTTTTCCACCACATACGGATGATATCAAAGACGGGGCAACGATGAAAAAGCCAGCACAAATATTTCGCCCCAACCAGGATACGAACTCACGACCCGAGCATTAGAAGTCCAACGCTCTACCATTCGGCCACCCCGACTCCCCTAGCTTTTCTGAGGATGAGCGGAGAGTTTTATATCTTTAAGCGTTTCGTCCCATGTCCTCGCACTTCCTGGCACAGGCGTAAAGACACAAATTGACCGTGGGGGTCTCATGTTTGGTGTTTATTTGGGGTATCCTGTCTGGCAAGTGTGCTAGTTTGTAGTGATTTTTGTCGTCAGGAAAAAGCGTTATTGTCGTGATTTTTGTGTTATGTACGCCATGCCGTTCACATATTCGCGGGAGATGTGAAGTTCTTTCAGTGCAGTGCTCCCCACTAATTTTATTTCATACACTGACGTGCAAAGGTGTCGGTGTGTGTTGTGAGACGGAGTGAGTTCGTCAGTCACCGACTGCCGAACTTAGCGCGGGTCAGATTGACCTTTCCAACGTCGGACGGCGGGGAGACTTAATTACCCGATCCGTTACGTTCTAACATGCCTTCAGACGAACAATAAACAAGTTTAGAGATACATAAGTTATATCAATGCATACTACAATCTCTCTGAGTAATATTTCTGATATGAAATGGGATGGGTATATGAAAATCGACGATGTTTCCAACCGATTTTCCGTTCATTGTCAGTTTTGGGTAAGTGCTCAAGCACATTAACTGGCCAATCGGCGATCAAAGTGCCCAAGCAGTTTTGCCTGTGCAATCTTTCCTCTGATTGGTCACTAAAGTGCTTGAGCAAACTAGTAGCCAATCGGCGCGAAAAGTGCTTGGGCGATTCTTAGAGTGCTTGGGCCCAATTCGCACGCCATACTGTACAGATTTGCTGTTCTGACCATTTTGTCCATGTGACAGTTTATGAGTGTGCATGCATAAGTCAAAACAAATCCACCAGAACACAAACTGATGAGAGAAAGGTGAACAGACACAACAGCAACTAAATAACAAAGTCAGTAGCGCAGCAAATGCATTTTATTGTTCTTTCCTCTTTTGTTCTCTCCCCTTTTGTTCATCTAGCGTGGTTGGTTTTTTTTTTTTTTTTTTTTTTTTGTTTTTTTTCATGACAGGGGTTGGAATTACATTTCCAATCTAAGCACAGAAGTCACATTCCATGGGATCACAGTTAGGATAAACACAAGATGAGAGACTCTTCTTGACAAGTGGCTCTTTATCCTGATCTGAAACAGAGATAATGTACATGAAAAAGACTATGTAAATGAAGTAGGATGGGTGGGCGGGTGGATGGGTGTTTGGGAGTTTAACGGAAAAAAAAGGCCAGCACAAATGTCTGGCCCCAACCCGGATTCGAACGGATGAGTGGGCGTTTAGAGGGTTTAACGTCCTTTTCCACCAAAAAGGTAGTGACATCAGAGACAGGGCAACGAGGAAAAGGCCGACACGACTATCTGGTCCAGGCCCAAGAAATGAAGAATGCACGCTCACGTGAATCAGGCGCCTTCACTCACAACACCGAGGGACCATCATTGATTTAACACATCACAATCAACTGTGCGAGGGATCCGTTCAACTATTTATATTTTACTCTACTTTGAATAAAATTTCGTCTCTCATTGATTATTGTGCAGATAACAAATGCCCAAGGATAATAAGACTACTTTCATATTTAAGGTGTTTGTGTTAAATTAATACGATATAACATGACAATAACTGTGGTCTTTTTTTATCTAGAATGAACGGACTGGTGAATGAACGACAACATCGACACCCTCTTGAGAGGGAATCTCTGTCTTCCTTTGAATGACAACATAAACATTTTTGAAACTGTACAGCACTTTATAGAAGTATCAGGTCGCTTTGACACCTAAATTCCGATTACCATTACCAGTCGCCAGCCCGCTGCCACCGTCGCAGACACAGTCCCACTGCATTTTGCTTTGTACTGTACTTATTAGCCATTCTCTCTATCCCCTTTCCTCCTATCACTTCTTTACAAATCTGTCTTAACGTAATACTGTATCTGATGCCTCCGCCGCAAATGTTTTCTTTGTACTTATGAGCACATTCATAAGTTTTTAACTTGTTGTGCTCGGCCTTGTGGAAATTGTGTGAGTGCATTTTCTATTTGTTCAAAATGAATAAAAACTGTTTAAACCAACGGACTGGTGACTCGATGATGATTGTCTTTTCGTTGATTTTATAACGACGACATTGATTCCATTTGAGAAATAACACGGGGGTAAACCATGTGACTTGGAGGTTTACGAAGAGTACGGAATCTATGATGAGCAGCCATCTGTTATTGGCGAAGATTGACAAACTAGCAGTTTTTCTGAAAAAAAAAATCTTTAAAACGAGCAAAACAAAACAAAACAAAACAAAGATTAAAAAAAAAAAAAAAGATTAAAAAACAATGATTTTCTGCAGATTTTTTTTTTCTATTGCGGAAACGTTTGTTTCTGCAGAAAAGATAGTATTGTTGATTTTTTGGCAGAAAACCGGGTTTTGTTGTTGTTGTTTTTAATAGAAAAGTGGCTATTTCCTGCAGAAAAAACAACTTGTTCTCTGCAGACACAATACAAAAAAAAAGTTTCAAAAAGCGGAAATGACAGAATAGTATTTTTTTTTTTTATCCTGATTTTTCTGTGGAAAACCCGTAGATTCCGTGCTCCTCGTAAACCTTCATGTCACGTGGTTTATCCCCGTGAACAATGTGTGTTGAGTGTTGCATCGTAGGTGGGTGGGTGTTTGGGGGTTTAACGTCCTTTTCCAGTGTTGCATCGTACCTTGCAGATTGGGACTAGGGTCGCTGTCCTCCGCAAAGTCCCTTTTAAAGTCGTCGGGGAGCGGCTGTGATTAAAAAAAAATAATAATTCACTGTAATAAAGGGACACAACTGAAAACTGTTCCAAACTGACAAATCGGTATTTGGTTTATTTCAGAATAATTATAATGCAGATGTGTGCAATAGTCCTTTTTTCAGGCCTTTGTTGTTAAACATGCTCGGCTGCTGCGCATGAGCGCTGAGATCCAACACCATGGGCCGCGTTTCTTAAGGCGAGCGTTCCAAAACGTTACGGGGCGCTTTGCTCCGAAACCGTTTGTACGCCACTTGCCCGCCGCGTGCAAGGAAGGCGCTCGCGCGCGCAGTCTGAAACAAGTTCGCCACGAGCAAAAGGTCACGTGGTCAGTTTCTATGTAAACGAAGATGGCGGCGCCCACCGAAGGCCTCGTTGAAGTGGAACTAAGAAATGGCTTAAAATGAATTTGCAGGTGGATGGAGACCTTCTGTCCCAACTTGTAATTGTGCAGAATAGTATATGAAAATAATTTGAGCTAACTGCACCGGGCCGTGGTCGCCAGTCATTCAGGGATATGTTGTGCGTGTTTGTGGGGAAGGAGTGGTCAAAGTCAGTACGTAAGGGTATCTTACGTCTCCGTTTTGCATCGAGCAGAACATGCATACTAGCGGTATATCACGCTCCAAGCCAGTAGTTATTGCTCCTCCTCAAAAACGTCGTCTTCTGCGCTCAAAAGATGACTGATAGCTGCGAGCACTAGAGTTTTCTTCTTCCTTTTCAACCTTGCCAACAACCGTGTTCGTGATTCCGCCGCCATTTTGAAAGCGCCTTATTGGCCGTTTCCCAACGAGGCAGAGCGACTTTCGCGAGCGCCCGCGAGCGCAACAGCGTGAGAAACGCGCCCCATGAAGTGAGGTGGGGTGTTGTGGAGGGGAAGGAGTGGGTGGGGAAGGGGTTTGGGGGCCCCCAGATATAGGCGCCAATTTTCCCTCTGGCATTGTCTCTGCCACCGTTGGCAATTACTATGCGTAATTGGCCGATCCGCAAATATTCCCGTGCACTGCGTGTTCGACTCGAAAACAGCGAAAAACCTCTCCGCCGCACGAGACGCACGAAACAACCAAAGCACTATGTCCACAGTTCATCACAGCAATAGCGCTTTTTCAACCAATTTTCAAAACTGTGGTTGAGACTAGATGGTGATGACGTCAGAGTCGAAGCGGGCTGTGTGGCCGTGGAGTAATGAATATATCCCTTGTCCCAAACCGGGATTTAATGTCACGAACCGAGCATGGAAAGGCCACTTATTAATGCAATTGAATTCAAGTCAATAAATCTTTATTATCCCCTTAGGGGAAATTATGGTGTGGTGATCATAAAAAGACAGTACATTAAAATCACTAAAACAAAAAATCAATAAGCAAACCATACAAGAGTCTAAAATTAGATATAATACATTAAATTCTCTACCATTCGGCCATTCCGGCTCCCCGAAAATGGCACTACTTAGAAAGTCCATGACTGACGTCATTTGATGGGAAAAGGGGTGATTTCAAGATGAAAGACATTAACGTAGTGGTATTTCTCCACAAACTGACGTCATGGATCTACTATGTGTTACGTACCACGACAGCTTTGTCAAGCAAATGGAGGCTTCCCTCCCATCGATATCAGATAGAAAGAAGGGAGATAGAATGTTCTGACAGGGAACTCTCGAATACTCCGACACACAATCTCAAACGTGATTTGTCTGTTGGAGTATTGTGGCACTGTGGTTGGCTCCACTGGTTTGTCAATCAGAATATGGGCTACATGTCAGTTGTGTACACTCACCAGGAAAGTTTGGGCGAGAGCAGCACCCACCAAGCCCACGACCAGGATAAGAATGACGGTTGTCGGTTTCATTGTTGAGCTGGATATCAACTGTGTGAGACAGACGCAAAAAAAAAAAACAAACAACTGTATACTATCAGTTATCGTGAAGAAAGTTGACACTGTCAGGACATATCAAAGAATAGAGACGATTGAAATGTGCGTTCAAATTGCAGTCGTTCAAGAGTCTCTTATAAATCTTGATATCGCCAACTTTTTTTATGATAACGTTTGTATCGCAACTGAAACTCAAAAGCCTTTTCCAAACTGAAATTTGTTCCACGTTAGATCTGGTAGGGTTTTTTTTTTTTTAAAATATACAACCGAAGTTACTTCCGCTGAAATTTGGCAAACGCCAAGGTCCACCACACATCCACAGAACCAACCAAAAATACGGGAGGTGGGGGATGCGGGGTGGGGGGGGGGGGGGGGGGGGAATAATGTAGTTGAATCAGTTAGTTTGTAGTGTTTTGAAATAGTAGCACTTACAATACAAGCAGGAGAACGCTAAACCTGGCGTCGAAATCGCCATAGAAGCGCTTGAAGGGAAACCGGAGCCGAGTCATTTGACCCATTAATAACGTCGACTATGTTGCTAGAGAACACGATAGAGAGTTTCATGTCGGTTGACGAAAGGAATCACGTCAAGAATGTTGACACTTAGAACACGAGTCATTTCAGAGGTCGGGGCCCAGGGATACGGAGAGCGGTACGATCTAAGTCCGAGATAACCTTGACTAAGCTTAGACTAAGCGGTTAGTATGAGATTCACAAACAGAGGCTATAGTCTCAAACAAAGACTATAGCCTCACTAGGACGAGTTTAGGGACTAAATGTTAATGCACGCTGATGGCAGTCCCGGGGCCGTGGTCACGACGCGAACGCAAATTTCTTTGCGCAAATGGATTGCGGATCGTAAGTTCGTACGTGGCTACGTGAAAACTATCTCTTCCGCTAGTTGGCTGGTCACGACGCGCACTTACTGGAAACGGTGTCACGTACGGGTTATTTTTAGATAGGTGTGGGACCCCTGGGATTCCCACGGAAAACACCATCACGTGGCCTGCACAAATTCTCCTTCCAGCGTGAAGCGTGAAAGAGTAGAGGGGGTGTGTTCAGTACGCGTTCACTACAGAATGTTTGATCGAGTCTGTTTATCTGCCGTAGCGTCAGGTTAAATCCGTGGCATGTATGTGGAGAGTGTGATCAGGAGAGCATGCAGGTCGCATATAGACCGCTTCCTAGCAGTCTCTATCTCAACACTGGACGGACTACAACCAGTAGAAGCATTTACTGCACGTACAAACCGTATGTAGCAGGCTCACTGGCAAGAAAACCAACGGAATGAACCTCAATCAAAGAACAACGAAAAACGAAAGAGGGGTGACATACATGCCACGCATTTAACCTGACTTGCTACGGCAGAGAAACATGACTCGACCATAACTCTGATTTCGGAACCCGCACATTTCGGGTCCACAACACAATGAATGAGACCTGCATTGACAGGCATACGATCAAAACGGTGATGGCTGATCAGTGAGGACTGACCGAGTGCGTTCAGCACTGAACTAGTCCGAAACACACACAACAAATGTTAACCCACAAAAAGGAAACAAATCAACCCACGATGTGTGTACAGCCGGCCATACAGTCCTTTGCATTGCAGGGTGCGTAGTGAACTGAACGCGCCCCCTCTACACTCAAGTCGTCCTACAGAAGATCGCACAATTCCTGCAGGTCTCTCCTCCTAAATCTAAACCTTTGAAGCATGTCCACATCGTCGTACGAGTCAAAAGGGTTAGTACGATCGCGGAACACCCTTTCCCGTCGCAATGCTCTTCTCATTTGCAGTTCAGGTAACTGAATCAAGCGGGCCGCCGCCATTTTTCAGATGTACGCAAAGGCTACGGCACCTTTCCGACACCCTCCTAGGTGGTGTACAATACGCAAGGATTTCCGAGCGGCCGTAACTCTGCGCAAACGTCATGACCACCCAATTTTATCACAAATCGTAAGTTACGGACCCTCGCGTGCGTAAATCGGTGGCGGAAAAGTTACGAACGCGTCGTGACCACGGCCCCAGGTGTAATCCGTTTAAGACCAGAGCAAAGTCTCATATTAGTGTACATTCTGTTTCATGCATCTGACTCAGGCCGTACGCCTGCAATGGAGCCGGGGTGGCCTAATGGTAGAGCGTTGGACTTCAAATGCTCGGGTCGTGAGTTCGCATCCTGGCTGGGGCCAAATATTTGTGCTGGCTTTTTCCTCGTTGCCCCGTCTTTGATATATCACCCGTATGTGATGGAAAAGGACGTTAAACCCCCAAACACCCACCCACGCCTGCGTGCAGTTTCTACGATATTGACCGAACGATAAATGTCAGTTCTAAATTCCGTACGCTGTTTTCCCCATATGATACAAGGGCCTAACCATCGTCGACTGGATAGGCATCTTGACCCTTTTAGCATAATTATGATGGTAGAGGTTTTGAGCACGGCGTATTTACAGGTGAGTCATTACAGCCAATCGGCTGTCGGGATTTCTCTCATTTTGCTTTACTACTCGATGCTACTCAGCGAGTTTCATCGGCATCGTGAAAAAGGCCTTCACAGAATTTGGCCCAGGCCGGGATTCAAACTCACGACCCAGGCATTCAGTCCATTCGGCTATCCCGGCTCCACAAGATGGTGGAGTGGGTGTTTGGGAGTTTAACGTCCTTTTCCACTACGTATGAGTGATATCAAAGACGGGGCAACGAGCAAAAGGCCAGCACTAATACTTGGCCCAAGCCGGGAATCGAACTCACGACCGGTTCCACGAGAGAGAGAGAGAGAGAGAGAGAGAGAGAGAGAGAGAGAGAGAGAGAGAGTTACCAGGTTGGGTCTGTCGTTGATGGCTGAGCGTTTTCCTCTGAAGAGTTGAGAGCGGTGATGTTCTGCAGTGGGATGTGAGGATTTATATAGTCAGGAACCTGTTGTTTCGCTGTGTTGTGACAAGTCAGTCAGACGCAGAAAATATTGTTTAGAAGCAGGCGATGCCGGTGTTGCACTCATATCATAAATGACAGCAGAGCGTATCGTGTCAACACATGAAACCATTTCATGCAGTTTTGGCCGACTCATCCAAAGTATGACTCATCCATGAGCGACAGATGAATCGAATAGACGACTCCACTCGCGAAGCACCGAGGCCAAAGACCCGCTTCTTTACTCTACCGTGTGTGTATTGGCAAAACACAGTACGTCCATGACATTGGATTGGGTACGTCCATGACGACATTGGATTGGGTACGTCCATGACGACATTGGATTGGGTACGTCCATGGCGACATTGGATTGGGTACGTCCATGACGACATTGGATTGGGTACGTCCATGACGACATTGGATTGGATTGGAATCCTTCTTCGTCCTACTACCGTAGTAGGGGAAATGCGAGCTGCTTCTCCCGGGGGAAGCGCGTCGCCATGAACCGGCGCCACCCATTTTTTCCCTGCATGCGTGTGTTTGTGTTTCCAACCCACCGGCCATTTCGGCCCAATCTTTTTCGAATGAGGGAACTGGGATCTTTATCGTGCACAGTTGATGGTACGTGCATGCGTGTGTACACGGGCCGAAACAGGCACCGAAAGCGAGTCTGCACATGATTTTCGACTCGATTCAGTGAGGAGAAAGAAAACAACCACAAAAAGAATTTTTTTTTTAAGTTAAGCGAGTTGCAGCCTCTCACCCTAAGATTCACTTTGGAGCGTGACAAGTAAAAAGTTAAAAGCTTCAATGTATCATGAAGGTTTCTTAAAGACACTGGCCTGATTACATCTAACTCGTGATAAATAAATTCATAATATGCGTATTTACTGGTTCCACAAAGAAAGAATCGAACACATTTGAAACAAGTAAAAATGCAACGCCGAGGCGGTGGTAAAAGCCCATAGTTTTCCATTCGTAGCGCCTCTCCCAAACTAAGGAGACTGGCCGGTACTGGCAGCTTTCTTTGCATCGTGTTGGTCAAAACTGTATCATGAAACCACTCACTCCTGAAATACTGCAGTGCTTTACTCGTGTTATAGGTACGTTTTGGCTTCTGGCTCAAAAAGGAGTTATGCCAAGCATGTGCTACCGATAGAAATTCAGTCCTATTTGGGGGAGGTCCTCATTTGGCACATTCCTGATACGGACAGTTTGTAATGTTTGCTTTAGCCTTTTCCTTTCTGGTTGACTGGTAAGGCGACAGGAGTTGAGATCTCGTAGATTTTGGAGTACACGCTTATTGCAACATCAGCTTGTCTATTTATGAAGCTGTCAACATGTCTGTTGTCACGGTTTAATTAAGTTTTATGACAAAACATCACCCCAGCCAAAAACACACAAAGAACTGTAACCACCGAAAATCGCCCTCTAGACTCCAGAGTGCAGTCCCTTTTCGGCGGGGCGTGAAAATGTGACTGCTTACAGCCAGCGCCATTTTCAAAAATGGCGATTTTTTTTTTTTTAGAAAAGCGAAGACTTGTATGTCATATGAATCGATTTGAAACGAAGTCTTGAATATCCGACCACTTTTGGTTTGGGCAAAATCTTTGCCAGCGGACAATTATTGTTGCGCTTTGATGGCACTGTTTACGTGGTACACTGATCCAACATGATGTGAGAAAAGGCAAGGGGGTTGCACTCTGACAGGCCAAGGTGTTGCACTCTACAGGCAAGTATTATTGCACGGTGCAGACGATCACGTACCTGTCTTGTGATAGAATAAGAGACGATTACAAAAGCATACACACCCGTGCTCTAGGACTGAATGTAATAATAGATCTGTCCATTCAGACTGAGACATGTTATGTATGTCTCTGATTCAGAAACACGCCTACTTTCACTCTGAAGACAGCCTGCCATCACCTGTGCCACTGAGGATCCCTCTGGGTTCAAAGCTGGTCTAGGATGACATAGTGCGCGACCTTGTGTTTGAGAGCACCGAGACAATTTAGGGCCATCACGGTAGCGCAGTGAGCGCCGTTTCCCCACCGTGCACAGAGGTACCAAAGATCTTTGGAGGTACTTTCCACTGAAAGACTCTGTGCCCCAGAGAGTGATCGCCCTCTCTAAGAGCAAGTTAACTCCCGTTCTAGTTGTTCAGCATGACTGTGTAATGCACTACAGTCATGCTGAACAACTAGAACGGGAGTTAATGCTCTTAGAGAGGGCGATTTTCGGTGGTTGCAGTTCTTTGTGTGTTTTTGGCTGGGGTGATGTTTTGTCATAAAACTTAATTAAACCGTGACAACTGACATGTTGACAGCTTCATAAATATAATAATGTATCTCTAACTGACATCAGAGAGTGCAGTTTTCCTTTCATCTTGTTATCAAAACTGTATCGTGTCAACACATGAAACCTGGCACTCCTGAAACTGAGACTGCTTTGCATTGCTCGTGCTATCTAACTTGACACCACGACAACTGACACGTTATTTCGTTAATGTATCTCTAGCTGAAATCAGATGGTGCAGTTTTCCTTTCATCGTGTTAGTCAGAACTGTATCATGTCAACACATGAAACCACTCCTGAGAGACTGGTGGTGGAGACGTCACTCCACCACCACTGT
The DNA here is from genome assembly GCA_018292915.2 of Batillaria attramentaria. Taxonomy (NCBI): domain Eukaryota; kingdom Metazoa; phylum Mollusca; class Gastropoda; family Batillariidae; genus Batillaria; species Batillaria attramentaria. Next base: position 39,297 of record JACVVK020000015.1, on the reverse strand, counting down.
CGGCAGTGCCCGCTTTGAACGGGTTGTTCCAGAGTATTATTTTGTGTTCGAGATGCCACAGTGCAAAGCGTTTGGTTGTTTCAGCAAACAAGGCACGTGTAAGAATGCAGATGGAAGCCACAAAAGCTTTTTTGAATTTCCGAATCTAAACAAATCAAAGGAAAAACGGAGGTTGTGTGCGAAATGGTTGGAGACTTGAAGAACGGCTCGCTTGCCCCGCTGAGTGCAGGAATACGCCTGGAACAATCGAGACCTCGTTTGTGGAGATGATTTTACCCCGGATTGTTTCACTGGCGCTTTTGCGAACGATGTTGCTGCTTCACTTGTCAAACACGCATCTCCGGCATACAATTGCACTCGTTCTCATCAATCGGCTCTTCCCGGGCGGGGCCATCGGCGTCCACACTGTTTTCTGCCTGACCCCATACTGAGCTCTTCCTCAGAATATTCTGGCTCGAAATTATAGGGAACTATCCCCAAATCCATTCTAGCTTTCAGGAAATAAGCAAAGTGTGTATACGAGCCAGAAATAGCACGCTTAAAACGTGTAGCAGGCACACCTGCACGCAGTGTCAGAATCTCGCCTGCTGCTGAGTGGTGGAGTGACGTCACTGCTAGGATCAACCATACGGATTCTGAACAGGCTGACTAGTAGGAAATAATCACTGTTATAGTTTTCACGTAAACCGTACCTCAGTTGACATTGATTGTGAACCCAGTTCAGATGCCTGTATCTCCGAAAATACCGAACCGATCGATTTCAAAATTTGGGTTTCTTAATAAATCAAGATTTTTGAAAAGAGGGCCCGATCCAGGTAGGATTGCACACATGATTTGCGAGTTATCCCCCTTTTTAGACAAGTTGGCTTTCTGGCGTTTAAAGGCGTAATATTTATCGAAATCACTCAATTTTGGGAAATGGTTAGCATGAATACAGACTCTAAAGAGAGTGAATTTTGAAGGTAGTCGCTCTCATACTTTTAACGTAAACCGTACCTCATGAAAGTGCTGGAGAACCCATTTTAGATCTCAAAATCGCTCCTACTATATATAATGTGTCTGGGCTGCCATATATATATATAATAGAAAAATTCCCTGCAGCCGTTATCGTCAGTTGACTCGGACTTTGTACTCAAAGCACATTTCCTCCACAAGCCACACGACTCACAAACATCGAAGAAGAGACGCACGCGCACTGACGTAAAGTAAGAGCGTCATGTTTGATTGACGTGCTTTTTCTTCGGGATGTTTCGTCACTTTCTTTCCGAATTCCTCTGTTTGGAGACGTGGTGTTGTATTTTACTATGCTATGTCGCCATCTTCGTGCACTCGCAGAGAAGGTACGGGATACAACAGAATACAACTCCAATACTTTATGAACAGAATGTGCGCGGAGAACAAATTCATGAAAGAAGAAGAACCCAGAACGCTTACATGTATACTGAACAGGTCAGATCTAGAACATTCCTCAACTTACTGGAAGGTTTGAAATCTTTCCAAGGTGACGTAATCTACTGACGTTACTGCACCAGCATGTTCTGGGATGGTCTAGAAATTATTTTGCACCGAAATGCAGTATCTTTTCGCGATCTACTTGGCTAGACTCCAGAGTGCAGTCCCTTATCGGCGGGGCGTGAAAATGTGACTGCTTACACCCAGCGCCATTTTCAAAAATGGCAATTATTTTTTTAGAAAAGCAGAGACTTGTGTGTCATATGATTCGATTTGAAACGAAGTCTTGAATATCCGACCACTTTTGGTTTGGGCAAAATCTTTGCCAGCGGACAATTATTGTTGCGCTTTGATGGCACTGTTTACGTGGTACACTGATCCAACAGGATGTGAGAAAAGGCAAGGGGGTTGCACTCTGACAGGCAAGGGTGTTGCACTCTACAGGCAAGTATTATTGCACAGTGCAGACGATCACGTACCTGCCTTGTGGTGGAATAAGAGACGATTACAAAAGCATACACACCCGTGCTCTAGGACTGAATGTAATAATAGATCTGTCCATTCAGACAGAGACATGTTATGTATGTCTCTGATTCAGAAACACGCCTACTTTCACTCTGAAGACAGCCTGCCATCACTTGCGCCACTGAGGATCCCTCTGGGTTCAAAGCTGGTCAAGGATGACATAGTGCGCGACCTTGTGTTTGAGAGCACCGAGACAATTTAGGCCCGTCACAGTAGCGCAGTGAGCGCCATTTCCCCACTGTGCACAGAGGTACTTTCCGTTGAAAGACTCTGTGCCCCAGAGAGTGCACCTTGGCCTGTCAGAGTGCAACCCCCTTGCCGTTTACTCACATCCTGTTGGATCAGTGTACCACGTAAACAGTGCCATCAAAGCGCAACAATAATTGTCCGCTGGCAAAGATTTTGCCCAAACCAAAAGTGGTCGGATATTCAAGACTTCGTTTCAAATCGATTCATATGACACACAAGTCTTCGCTTTTCTAAAAAAAATTTCGCCATTTTTGAAAATGGCGCTGGCTGTAAGCAGTCACATTTTCACGCCCCGCAGAAAAGGGACTGCACTCTGGAGTCTAAAGAATTCATTCATCCATGTAGAACCTCGCATACGCCAAAAAGTTAGTGACGTCAACCAGCTAGGCGAGCTAACACGACCTCATGTGTTTGGGGTTTTGCGAGCGCATAGAGGCACGGAAAGGGTTTCCAGTATTTTCTTTATGTCAGCATGCTTGATGTCAGAGAGCTTGCGTTCCGGCGTGTGCGCGCGGGCTGCATACATGACACAACGACTACGACTGTGACTACAGCAGGGCATTGAATGGAAACAACAATCATATTGGGCTGGTGGCCATCTTGTCATGTAAATGTATCTCTAGCTGAAATCAGATTGTGCAGTTTTTCTTTCATCGTTTTAGTCAAAACTACATCATGTCAACACATGACACAACTCCTGAAAGACTGCGGTGCTTTGTTCGTGTTACTGATGAAAACTTGAAAGCGTGACAAGAGGTTAATTGTGTATTTTACATATATATCTGCAGCTGACAGGAGAGGGTCCAGTTTAGCAGGCATACCCATCAAACCATTCCTGGCGGTGCAGTGTGCCTTTCACCAGACACCGTATCAAACAAGCACATTAAACCATTTCGCTTTACACGGATACGCGTGTATCGAACAAACACGCGTCAGTCGAACTTCGAATGAGTGGAAGCAATCTTTTTTTCTAGGCCAAACCAATCAACATCATTGTTCGGTGTATGTGTTCATTATTGGTAACCTTTTTGGTTAACCTTGAGCAAGGGTCAAGGTTACAGGGCTGGTTGAAGTGCTGTGTAAACCAGCCTATGCCTACAGTAGCTAAGACAGCTCAAGGGAGGCAACCAAGATCTGCTAAAAGCATGAGGAGTTGCTTCCTTAATCCCATGTAATAAGTGGTATGTATCAGAAGTAATGCCCTAATTGCTACTAGCTGACACGAAATTAGTCAACCTTTATATCCAAATGAAGCTTAACCTTTGCCCTACATCCTTGCATAATTTAAGGTCGAACTGTGATGTCATTCACAATTTATGGAGTCACCCAGTCAAACCCACTGTGCCCGAGTTCGTATCCCGACTGGGGCCAAATATTTGTGCTGGCTCTTTCATCGTTGTCTTGTCTTTGATATCACCCGTATGTGGTGGAAAAGGACGTTAAACACCAAACACCCACCCACTGTGCCTGAGTTCGTATCCCGACTGGGGCCAAATATTTGTGCTGGCTCTTCCATCGTTGTCTTGTCTTTGATATCACCCGTATGTGGTGGAAAAGGACGTTAAACCCCAAACCCCAACCCACCCCACCCCACTGTGCCTGAAAAGTGGATCCGAAAAGAGGAGAACTGGAATTCAACATACAGGGGCGTAGGAACCACGGGGGCCCTGGGGGCCCAGGCCCCCGTTCGATTTTTGGAAGGGGGGCCCGAATATCTTTGGGCCCCCCCTTGCTTTTGATGAGGAGAGGGGGCCCACCAGTGGTGGGGCACCCCTGCTCTGCTGTCGCAGGACACAATCCTTGGCAGTCAACACACACACACACACACACACACACAGAAACCTCCCCCACACACACACCCTTCTTCACCCCGGCCGTATGGCTCACCCGACTTAGTGGGCCCCCCTTCCTCTCAGCATCTTCCTACGCGCCTGACATTTATAGCTGATCCATACATTGAAATGAAATCACCACAGGCAAATCGAATTTGACCGAAGACTGTCGTTTCAAGTTGAAAGAAACGACAACTTACAGTTACGGGCGAGCAAATAGACGTCATGGATTCGCAAGCAAACAAAAAAAATATCTATATCTCTTGACGTGCACAATAAGCCGAAGATGTTGCCTTTTCAACAAGTACCATGGACACGTGCATATATGAACAACCTCATAAGGAGACATTTATGTTAACGTGGTTACCCCCATGCTCTAAGCAAAGAACAGACCAACGGGTGGTATGTGCAAGGAAATCCCTCGTAATGTACTGGCCAGACGGAGCCAAATGGCTGTGCGACGTAGTGACTTTGAACGTTCAGTTGTAATTGAAATGAGTGAACTGCCGAGTAATGCGGAACTATGGCCAGTGAAAGTGAGCGTTTGAAGCGCAGTAACACTTGTTTCTCCGCCGACCAGTTTGCTTAACGCCCGATGAGGTGAAACATCTAAGGATGTTGAACCTACGAGCACTGACATACGGCTACCACTGACAGGTCGTCATCCGCTTGCAACTCAGCAAGATATCTCTCTTGTGTCTCTAGGATGACTGCCAGTCAGAAACATCGATTAGATGACGTCACGCTTGCACAGCCAATGAGCGCTATGCACAGCGGGCCTATTTCCCTCTACACAGAAGTAAATTCATACGATAAAGAATTTTGTCCAAGCACACCGACCGTGTTGTTTTGGATCAGTGGGTCTCAGTGGCACGTGTAGAAACACACACACACACACACACACACACACACACACACACACACACACACACACAGATAGCAATTTCCACTTTCATTAATTTTATTGAGTAATAAAAAAGAGAAAAATCAGAGTAAAATCAGTTAGCGTTGTCCAATACGTTTCAATGAGATTCTATTTTTAAGCAAAATATTTTAGCTGACACAACATTCAAAGCACACTGATATGCAGACGTGTTATGTACATAATATATGCACAAACGATGCATGTACACGAACCATAACGTTCAAGTCACGCCACGTGTATTGCTTATATCGTGCGATAACAGAGTAGATATTCACAGAAATCAAGCACAACCAGCTGTTGTTAAAAAAATATATACGCGCGCCTGTATATTGTACATGATTCAGGCACATGCATACGATGATAATAGAATGCTAAACGTTTCGTCGTAATAATTCTATCATCAGCATTTTTTGTTTGCAAATCACACACTAACAAAGAAAGCAAAAAGATGAAATGTGAGATAACAGAGAGAGAGAGAGAGAGAGAGAGAGAGAGTGGGAAAAGAAATACATCAATACCATTTCAAGGGAAATAAAACATGCTTTAAACATTTAATTATTTCAGACAAAATAACGGTCTGCTTCAGCGGTTTTGCATTTTGAGGTGTCCCTCGGGTTTTGCTGAACAAAACGGAAGGTCCGATCAAACCAGATCCCTTAGTAATTACTAATACCATCCCACCCCCACACACTATCCCCCGTTTTACAACCCGAAGTCCTTTAGCCTAATCGCGAGTTTAGTTCAGTCAGTTCAACACCACATTCCTGCGCGTGGAAGGCCCATATGCGCTCCATCCCATCTCCCTGGTGCCCATCCCATCTCTAAGCAGACCCCCCACCCCTACCCCCGCCTTTTTCTTCCCCATCCCTTTCCCTAAACTGTTCCAGTGTTGATTTGGCCGCATAACCACGACCCTTTTCTCCTCTCAGACCTGGCTGCAGGAATCTGGGGCAGTTACGTCAGGGCAGTCTCCTCGTCCACTGGTCTTGCTCGCCTGTCGTCTGCCACGTCCTCAGCATACGTGAGACGCGCTATCTCTTCGGTATCTAGACCTGAAGAAGTGACCACCACAGTGGCCGCCATGACAGTGAGACCAACATGCAGAAATACGACAGCGTTAAAAGTGATAAAAGGACGAATGATGTTATGCCAGAAAGTATGAATATGGACTCATTGCAGAAGAGTAGCGCGCTTCACAAGTGCGTACGTACCACTGCACTGCAAGAGAGAACATAATGTACGGAGGTAAAGTCAGTGGATCGTTTTGATACAGTTCTCGTACGTAAATATTGCACTCAGCGTTGATTTCACAGCAGCATAGCATAGCGGTTACAGGTCTTGAACAAAGTTCCCAGACACCAGGGGCTAAAAAGCGTTGCCATCGTAATGATCGCTCAACGCACTCCACCAAAGAAGAAGAGGAAAAAGATGCTGGTGATTATGATGGTGATAAAAACGTACAGCCTTGTGTCCATCTAAAACTGTATGTCTTAGATGCATACGAAAAATTTAAATCCTGGTTTACATTTACAACCCAGTGTATTAGGTTTTGCAAGAGTAAAATTATACAAAACGTGAAAGTAAGGTGCGTATATACCTCGATTCAAGATTTAATATAAAAAAGTATATAAAAATAAAAGTATTCCAAAAATCGACATGTACATTTACAATCCTTTACAAGTGAAAAATAAGAAAAAGACAAGTAGCACATGGAAAATGCAGTTGTACAATATAAGTAATTTTTACAATGCTGAATTACAAGACCTCCAACCCCCACCCCCCCCCCTTTCCCCGCTCCACCCCACCTGCAGTCTTCACCTCCTTGCTCAGGACAATGCAAGTGCATTACCACCTAACCCCAGTCACGTGGCTAAGAGGTCGAAGTCGTACCTTTAGCCAAGCCAAGAGCTATCATTAACTTGGTTCCCGAGTTTAATTATCAACCCCCCCCCCCCCCACCCACCCACTTTGGCTTGTTTATGTTCGTGTGATATGTAGTTCGTGTGTGTGTCAAGTGAGCTGATGTTAGGTATGTAATTCAACTGATTCATGTACCCCTATCGGGGTCAGGAATAAACCCACTTGACTTGACTTGCTACCAAGCACAGGATTGTGATAAAGACTCTCAGAAAGAAAATCCCAAACCCTACGACCGAAGCAAAAAATCTCGTGAAAATTCAGCAAAAAGCAAACCAGCATGACCAAAATACTAGCCGTCGTCATGTCCGTCTTTCCAAAACTCAGTTAAACTGGTATGCGACATACCCGGGTGGCGTATGGCCCGGTATGGTGCGGCGCACTCCGAGTTCTCGAGTGGGGCATCGAATCGTTACTAGATATTTTGCGGAATGGTCGCGGAGGTTGCTGGAGGAACTCGTCTAGCTGACAACTGAAATATGACTGTGGCCATTTTAGCGTGACAGTTTTTATTTATTTATTTATTTATTTTTTAAAGCCCCCTCCCCCCTTCCCCTTCCCCTTCCTGCCTGTGGCCAAAACTAAACGACCATTTCAGTGTGACAAAAACGGCAGGATCAAGCTGGACCACCATCCTTGCCCTCCTCATCACCCCCACCACCACCACCACCCTCCACTAATGGCTTTGCGTCTTCTGGGGTCCTGGGCTTGGCTGCAGATTCGGTCAGCGCCGTCTCCTCATCTACAACTCTCCCGTCCGCGGTGTCGGGCGCCATTTTGCCGTCCGGCAGGTCCTCCGCCAGCAGGAGACCGTCCACGCTGTCAAGATCTGAAGAACGCCGCAGTCACGTGACCATATTAACAAGACGCACAGTGACAGACAGACACACACATGTACACGTAGGGCAGACATGCTGTGAACTGATCCTGCGTCTGAACTAAAAATGGTTTCTGTGTTGGATTTGGGGGGGTGCTGATTAGTGGTTCAGACATACAGCAAACATGCAGAACTGAACGTGCATCCATGGACCATACCAATTAAAAAAGTACCACAACAAAAAGTTTGTGCCTTTAGGCATGTGGGTACCTGTGTGTCTCAGGACTGTACGAATGTCAGCTCTCCCTTTGATTTTTTTAAAACTGAACTTTTTTCTTCTCTTTTTTTCAAAAAACGAATTATACACGAACGTAATGATATTATATTAATAGTATATTATACTTTGAATTTCATTCGTGAGTTTGGAAATCTTTATGACATAGTAAAGCAAGATGTTTGAATTTATTCAAAAGTAAACATTTCCGGCAGGATATCTTTAAGATTAAAAAAAAAAAAAAAAGTAAATAAAAAAATCAAGCATTTGCGTGACAAATATTCATGCAGAATACCCTGAATCATGAAATATTCTATTGTCTGTGTCCAAACTTTTTTTCCCAGCCGAGTCGTTTTGTTTTTTCTTGATTGTTTGTGGTTCAAAGGTGTTAATAATTCATTTGCATGTACTACTGCCTGCGGTACATACATCTGTAGAGACATAAAACACAGACTTGAAAAGACCATGTTTATTTTTGATCAAATAGTATAACGTATAAATGGAGAGATGTATAATCACAGAATAGGTAAAGTTTATTTTTTTGTTCTCTGCAACTGTAATGGAACCCTGTATACATCCAAAATTTTCATCTTTCTATGAAACGTGTGTTTACAAAAATAAACCAAGAACTACATCAAACCCTGTTGATTATATAATGTAATACCGTGATGCAAAATGTGGAGCTAAAATGTGTAAACTCTTCACAAAGTGAAATACCAATGTTAAAACAAATTTCAAAGGAAGGGGATGTGCACATGTGATTTTAACTGGCAAGACGAAAACTCCTCTGAGGTTAAAACAAGAAATGACACATATATAAAACACATACAAGTAATGGAACTGGAACAAGGCTTAAAACATTTTTTTTTTCCTCCAGCATCTTAAAAATTTTCGAAAATGATCGAAAACCAAAAAGTATCCAAGACAAATCTACACACAACACCAAGAAAAAAAAGCAGCAAACAAACTGAAACTGTACAGAAGCAAAATTAAATTATAAACAATTTACAACACGTAAAATTATTTTTGTTTTACGTTTAACACATGCGAATGAATTAGGATATCAGTAATTGTTAATCAACTACCATGCAGTATCAAACAACATTCAAGTTCGTCACTTGACAACATGGCATAAATAGTGGGGGTATCCCTCCATCCCCCCCCCCCCAACCCCCTCCCCCCCCCCCCCCAAAAAAAAAAAAAGAAAAAAAAAAAAAGAAGAAAAAAAAAAGAAGCAGCTAGGTTTAAGTACCCAAGAAATGGGGAATAATGCCCAGGTGAAAAGTACAAAGGGTGAATGCTCATGATCTCAGAGAAGGGTGCTCATAAAATTAAGTAAATAAACTGGTCCCTTACAAACTCATCATTTTGTCCCATGAATGTCTATCTGCACCAGAAGTCAGTGAAAACGCGTGATTGTGCACCATCACAGTCAGCACCAGAACAACCACCTTACAGCTGTTACCTCCATGCCCATATAATTCATTATACAGACGACACTGTAAACCCCCTACCGGTATAACAGCACAATGTACGCTTCAGATCATATCTGGCATGTTCATGGCTATTAATATTGAGAATATGTCTGCAGCTAAGATCTTTTCACTGACATGAAGTTAATTCCTGGCATACCAAAACTGAACAAGTACTCTATGATGCACACAAATCCATGTGTAGAGTTTATGGTAAATATATGGGTCAGAAAAAAAGGTGACATGGAAGAGTGGGCTAAAAGCAACTTCTGGAATCTAAAAGTTGAAGTCAACAATAAAATGTTCCTTTAATTATGTACAACTATTTCATGTGTACCTAAATGTACTCAGATCAGATTTACAGCCTAGCTGCATTTGATAAACAAGGGTTTCCTGCGTTGTACAGGCTTTCACCCCATCGACTGGTTACCAAGGTTATTTTAAAACCTGATAATTTAACCCCCACAGTATATCACAGCAGCAAATGAAGTCACACATCTTCAAAACCTGAATCTCACCCAATCTTCCTAACACTTCATTGAAGTTGTCTCAAGCATATTCTGTCAAAAACAGTTTGTTTGCGTAAAACGTTTATTTATGCAGAACCGCTATGTGACGGGAGGGTGTGTAGCTGTATGCACCCATGACATATGGAAAGTATATTCAGTGGATCTGCTATGCCTAATTACTGTACGGGTGTAGGCGCACCCATGGTAATCATTCAGGTAGATGTTATGCTTGGACCACAGGATTTTGTTTTCCAGGTTATGTGGATCGAGTTTATGACTGCTTCAACCAGTCATGGAATAAAACTGACTGATAGTATGAAGTGAAGCATAAAAGTAGCTGGCTTTTCATGAACATAATGTAGAAAAAGCCATTGTGGTAGTCTGGAATATCCCGGGATCCGCACTACCAGAGTTAACCTTCCGGCTACGTCGTGGGTAAAAAGTTGCACACACATTGCTTTAGATGAACGTATCTCGGTCAATATTTAGGTCACACCTTTGAAATTTCATGACTTTGTCAATAAATGGTTTGACTATGTTCATGCCAAAAATAATGTAATATGTGACCTGTCCGTAACACAGACATGAAACCAACGCAATAAACAAGCAACGCAAGAAACATAATGTACACAAAATGATCAATTAGTAAAAAGGAATGCAGTTAAAACAACAATGCATGGCTTAAAAGCACATTCACATGATTGTAAGCAACACTGTTAAAACTATTTTAAAAAAAATCTTTAAGTGGACATACTGACCAAAACGACAAGTGAGTTTGATCGTAGCACGCATGATCCGTCATACCAAATAAAATTTCTTCTTTTTACAGATTATCATGCTAAGCTGAACATCATAGCAAATGTAACTTAGCTTTCATCAGTTATTTTCAGTGACTCTGGCTTGGTTCAACATTGTAGTTACGTTGAGTTATTTTGGGTTGGTTTAACACTGAAGCATATTACAACAAACAAGTCAGTGTTAAACTGCATGCTTGAACATGCCTTTCCAGATCTAAATCTTTTTCTTTTGCACAAAAAAGTAAAAAAAAAAAAAAAAAAAAGGGCAAATTTTTCAAATAAATCACACAGATAAACAAACTGTTCCAAAACAACTGTCACACACACACACACACACACACACACACACACACACACACACACACACACACACACACACACACACTCTCTCTCTCTCTCTCCCCAACTTCAAAATAAAATGCAAGCCACCTTCTGTACAATGCAATTAGTAAAACTCTGTACAGCAGAATAAAGTGTAAGAGGGCACGCGCATTTGTCTGGAAACAAGTTATTTCAAACCTATCCTTGCATATTGTTCAAATCTTTTTATGCCAATGATAATTTGTCATCAGAATCGTATAACCACAAATGGCCCACTCTGAGTTATCTGCTGAGATTGCACTGGCCAGAAAGGTGTAAATTTTTACCATCAAACCAAACAAATTTGGAATTTTACCTTCTATAAGAACTCCGCTGTCTAAGAAAATGTCACAAAACACAGGTCAAAAACAAATTTCCTCACATTCCCAACACGCACAAAGCCAAACTGAAACTGTGAGTAAGCAAACCTGCTCACACAAACACAAAAATCAACAACAACAACAACAACAACAACAACAAGCATACCGTCCTCCTGGACACAACTGAAAATTGTCAACTGAATTCAAACTGAACAGACTGTCAAGTTGTGGAGTCAGTGTTTTAAGTCAAACACACTCAAGCGTTGGGGGAAGAGAGTGACGTTGGCGAAGCAGGCAAAAAAAGGTAGATTGCGGAGATGGTGGAGAGCTATCAAGCCTCCCTGTTACCTTTACGGAGAAGGCTTTGCAAACCCTTGCTCATGTAGTACGGTTTCTCAGGGGAGCCGTCGTTCCTCTCAAGGTCCTCCACTGGAAATTTAAGAAGAAAATATAGGCGAGATACAAGCATTAAACAGGAAAGACAGGAAAGGTAATGAGATATGTAGGGAAGACAGAGAGATCGTACTACAAGTTACACTAACTTAGAGACAGCTAACAACAAACAGACAGAACTGACAAGGGCAATGAGCTTTCATCTGGGGTAGAAGGCCAAAAAGGCTCCCAAACAGAACAGAAATTTGGTCAGGAAAACACAACAATACGGGTGGGTGGGTGGGTGTTTCGGGGTTTAACATCCTTTTCCACCACATAGGGTGATATCAAAGACGGAGCAACAATGAAAAAGCCAGCACAAATATTTGGCCCAGGTCGGGATCGAACTCACGACCTGAGCATTAGAAGTCCAACGCTCTACCATTCGACCACCCCGGCTCCCCACACAATAATACAACAGGATATGTGTCCAATCACACACACACACACACACACACACACACACACACACACACACACACACACACACACACACACACACATACACTCTATAGTATCGGAATTTTTCAGGGACACCTAACACTGCTACACTAATTTACTCTAGCTCTTACTGAATTAATTTGTCTCATGCTGAAAAAGCCATAGTGGTAGTCTGAAATATCCTGGGATCCGCACTACCAGAGTTAACCTTCCGGCTACGTCGTGGGTAAAAAGTTGCACACACATTGCTTTAGATGAACGTATCTCGGTCAATATTTACGTCACACCTTTGAAATTTCATGACTTTGTCAATAAATGGTTTGACTATGTTCATGCCAAAAATTGTGTTGTTTAACTTGTAATTAGCAGAGTAATTAAACAATAAATAAGAATAAGTTGTGAATTGCCTATATAAAAACCATGGGTAATTTGTTTCCCACGATGTAGGACTAGGAATAAGCTACAATCTGCCTATATAAAAACCATGGGTAATTTGTTTCCCACGATGTAGGACTAGGAATAAGTCGAAAATTACCTATGTAAAAACCATGGGTAATTTGTTTCCCACGACGTAGGACGAGGAATAAGTCGAAAATTACCTATGTAAAAACCATGGGTAAGTTGTTTCACACGATGTAGGACTAAGAAGTTTTTTTAGCGACGTAGCCGGAAGGTTAAAAACACCAGCATTACTCCAAGAATGTAAATGCCACTGGCACCATGCAAGTGAGCAAAATAAATTCTGAAGCCATTGAAAGGGATGCTCACGGAAGCAGAGGAAGAGCGTGTCCACTCCCATGTCATAGACATTGAAGAAACAGCTGGTCACAAGGTAGGTTCCAAGTACCAAGATCTGCAGATACACAACACAGATCATTTCCAACACTACCATAACCGCAACACATGCATGGTACAAGTCAAAGGAATTTGATAATCAGGACGCTGCAAACGATGTTCATGCAAATAAGTGTGTGCAGCTCCTACTCTTGACAATATTTATATCTTTGGGTGTTGATTTTCTGTGAACCCCCCCCCCCCCCCCCCCCCCCCCAATTTTTTGACTGAGTAAAACTGCTTCATCTGAAGAGGTTCATAGCCATACCTCAAAATTCCAAGTCACTCCACCATGCCCCTGGTCACAATACTGTTTTATATACAAAACTGTTCTTTTTATATGTGACAAAGCATCATGTATGGCCAAAGAAAATGTTCTGTTTTAGATTATCTCTTAAACAGACAATAAAGTTTTTTCAATTTGAATTTTTCGTAGTTCTCAAACTAATGGCTTGAGTGTGTAATACATGTATATGTATCATAGGCAAGACGAATACAATGACTTTCTGGACCACCCTACTGAAGTGTGTTGGTACAGATACATGCAAACACAAGGCACAGACACAAGTAAGTTCACTCACGATAACAGGCACAAGTCTGAAGTTGAGGTCAGGAACAAAACCTTGCAGAACTGGAATGTCTCGTTCAAACCAGTAATACGATCCCACGGCTGCAACACACAGCAAACAAGAAATTCAGTGACGAGTCACCAAGTAAGTAAGTAAGTAAAGTAAATAAATAAATAAATAAATAACATAAAATAAAATAAAAAGAAAAGCACACATATACACAACTCTCCTACAAGTTGTACTGGGTGGGTGGGTGTTTGGGGAGTTTAACATCCTTTTCCACCACATTATGGGTGATTACATCAAAGACAGGGCAACGACAAAACGGCCAGCACAAGTATTTGGCCCCAGCCGGGATTCGATTTCGAGACCCAAGCAATAATGCCCCACGCTGCACCATTCTCCAAAGCTATACCATTCAACTATTCTGGCTCCCCTGTACTGAACATGAAGCCTAATGCTCCTTAAGAATCTTGAGATCAGATTTATTTGTATTTTTCATTGTTTAACTGAACAGCTGCCTGGATCTCTGAGTCAATTTAAAACAAAATGTCTCTATTATAAAGACTTTGGTTAGTCGTAGAAGTTTTAATACAGATAAACAACTCAAAAGAAAAACTAGCAGAAGATACCAAGGGAAATCACTTGGGCCAGACAGACACTGTATGTGTTGATGTCAGCTGAGTTAAAGCTGGAAAGTAATGAGTAAGCTGAGCATTAACGTAAGTTCCATTAGCATTCACTCACCCACAGCTCCTGTCACCATTAGCTTGCTGATGAACATAATGAAGTCCGACACTTTGTCCAGCACAAATGTTCTGTGGACAAAAAAAAAATATCCCAAACACCATTCTGAACCACTAAGAACACAGTATTTTGCTCAAAGTAGTTTTAATGAAAAGAACGTCACGCAGTTAATTTGACCAAAACTCAAGTTACATGTATCACATACCACATATTTCCTTTTCACTGGTTAAATTAATCAGCAATTAACATAATGACACATTCAAATACCAGTTAAGATTCACATCAATTACAGAATTTCATACCTCAGCACATTACGCATGATGAGCAAAAAGGCATCCTTGGTAGCTGTACAAAAGCTCCGGCCATATATGGCAATCTGGGTTAAAAAAAAAAGAAAAAAAAAAGAAATGTATAGTTTGGATCAAGCATTTGCTAACCTGCAATGTGAAAACTATTAACAGCAAATACACTGTGATCTCAAACAATGTCGAGGGTGGGTGTTTGGGAGTTTAACGTCCTTTTCCACCACATGAGGGTGATATCAAAGACGGGGCAACGAGAAAAAAGGCCAGCACAAATATTTGGCCCCAGCCGGCGGGATTCGAACTCACGACCTGAGCATTGAGAGTCCAACGCTCTACCATTCGGCCACCCCGGCTCCCCCTCAAACAATGTCGAGGCAAACATGACTGAAACACAGTACCATCCTAAAATACGACAGGGAAGCCTTAGGAGATTTCTGTCCTTAATATTAGACAAGTCCTTGATTAACTAACGGCAGCCATCAGGTGAGCGTCACTGTCTGACCAGAGACATAATGTCTCTGGTCTGACAAAAGGTTCTGATATCTCTGTGTCTTTGATACAAAAAGTCATAAAGTGATGAAAACTTAAGGTAATTTTTATCTGAAGATTATATGATGTAATGGAGAAAATAATCCCTGCACGGCCATAGATATTAAACACACACACACACACACACACACACACACACACACACACACACACACACACACACACACACACACCAGTCACTACAAAACAAACTAGCGCTGTAGAGTGTCGGAACTTACCATGATGTAGGCATTTTTGTTGATGAATTTGAGCAACTTCTCCAGGCACCAGAAACAGCACTTCAGACACCTGTACAAAAACAAACAAATAAAAAAACCTGCAGATATTAGAAGGTTAACCTGATCTGACACTGTTTGCATCTGACTCATAACTGTCTCTTCAGCCACAGGCAAAAACACTTCTAAGTATATGTACCATAAGTACAACTTTAAAAAAAAAAATGTTGCATCTGTCACTGAGTAAATTCACAAAATAATGCAAAGAAATTTTAGTTTATATGCAGGGAACTACATGTATTTCAGCTAGCACTTACTTGAGAATGAACTTTGCCACATCATTTTCGGAGCTCTTCAGTTTCCTGTCAAGGTACTCAAGGAAAGAACGCACCAGCTGCACCAGAGCGATAACCAACGAGCCGAAAGCCAAGGACCCCATGTGGTACCTAAGACAAGTATTTTTCATGGTCATCATCATCACTGTAGTATAGCATTTTTGTATTGTGCAAATCCCTGTGAATAATCCCTCACAAAGAAATGATACGCAAAACTAGCAAATAATTAAAATAATACGGTATGAAGACCTATCTATTCCTCTAACAGCATCTCAAATTTACAGACAGTTTTTTTGTATCATGGACTGCCAAAAGCAAAATGTCTAGCAGCAATACTTGAAACAGGCATTATGGAGGAGTACCTGAAGCTAAGAAACACAAATTTCACATCACTATGTTCCACAGAAAATCATACTTGCACAGACAATCTGATGCCCAAAAACTTGTAAATGATTATAACAAACATAGCAATAAAGCCTATACCTCCTTTTCTCACAAGATCTAAAATTCAGAAACAAAAGGACTGTAGAAAGCAAAATTAATCCTGATAGTGCTAAGCCTAGAAGATCCCGGTCTACCTCTATGGCTTTTTCAGCATAACATAAATTAATTTAGCAAGACCAGGGTTAAATGAATACACAGAAGAAGCTTGCAGTTCCACACCTGAGACTGCGCCCCAGTGATGACAGGACAGGAGCTTCGGGCATATCTTTATCCTTGTTGAAAGCCCAGTAATACGAGGCAAATGCTCCCGCCAGTGTCATCTGCCCCAACGCCACCACAAAGTTCATCAACCAGAAAAACATGAACAGCATGTAGACCTGCATTGGGGCCGTGTACCTGCACGAAAGAAATACATAAGACACCAAAAAATCTAGGACAGATTAAACAATACAAAATGTCAAGCCAATAAACTTTACAGACATATAACATTGTTTGACAAACAATTTGAAGAGAGAAAAATGTTACGCACAAGAACTATTTGACCCATAACATGATTACATGTAGCCAAACAAAATGTTATGAAGTTCAATTTGCATTCTAAGGAAAATGTGTGCGACTCACTCTGATCCTCCGAACTTGACAAACTCGCACAAATCCCCCAGTGTGGTATCATTCTGAAAGACACAAAAAGTTAGGAAAGTTAAAGCAGAAGACTGTTATCAGTTTTAAGAGTCCCACACATCTTGGATGGTTATGATCAGAAAATGAGAATCCTCAAAGAGCGCATGGATTTCCACGAAACTTAGTACGTGCACTTTTTTTCACGATTCATAAAATAACATAATGATTTGACTTCTAAAACTATTGTAACCACCTTTCATATGTACTTACTGGACTGCATGGTACTCTGCGCAGTAAGGCATCAATATTTCGGTCACGGATCACCTCAGCAATGTCACTGGAAACATCAAATACAGCACAGCGTGAGACTCAGACACTTTACATTGGCTAACAAGCTGTAATAGCCACATGCACAAAATGTCAAAATGCCTCACTTTTGGTTGCGAATTCTTCAGTGCTTTCAGCAACAGAAAACTGACCTGTGGCAACACCGTAACACAATTATGACTACACATACTACTATACTGTGAATGTTGGTAGCTGGAGTTACAGTATGTAGTTACTCTACACAAAGCATACAACAAACGTAAAATGCCGGCTTGACTCACGAGTAATTCCCCTTGTAGTATTCCTTTTCCCCCATGGAGCCGATGTATCTTACAAATGTCAAGGACAAACATTTTTTGCAAAAAGTTGGAGGCAAGTCAGTCCATTTCTCTGTATCTCACGCATACAAGGGTGGGTGGGTGTTTGAGAGTTTAACGACCTTTTCCACCACATACAGGTGATATCAAAGACAGGGCAACGATGAAAAAGTCAGCACAAATATTTGGCCCCAGCCGGGATTCAAACTCAGAACCGAGTATTGGAAGTCCAACGTTCTACCATTCGGCCACCCTGGCTCCCCTCATGCATACAACCATTAACTAGGAAATGCAGGAACACACACTCACACACACACCAATATTTTTTTTCCCTTCAATTTTCCATGCTTTTGTAATGAATGTCCATGAAGGATACAAGGCACTAGTGACCCAATAGGCCACAACCCCAATCTGGAGGAAAAAGGGAAACAGCGGCCACAGAAGAATCAAGGTCATCTTGCCAATCGCCCTGAAAGCAAATTAAAACACAAGAGTCACAACTAATGTACATAATAAATTCAGTTCAGTGTAATTCTTCTGCATCATTATAGTGTGCAGAACATAATTTGCTATGGCTCACTGGGATCACTATACATGCAGTAAAAAAAAGAGCAGAAAGTATTGGCTATTCAAAACTGTAAAGTTCTGTGTAGTAGAAACAGCGGAGCTGAGTTAAAAATGCAAAAAAAAGTTCAAAACTGAGTTTTCTGCAGATGAAGTGGTCTCTATCTTGGAACACACACACACACACACACACACACACACACACACTGAAAGAACTAAATAAATGTGCTGAGCTTACTTGCTCCCCTCCTTGAGCAGCTCGATGGCGATACAGATCCTCTTGGCCAGAATGATGACGATGAGGAGGAAAATGACGAGCAGCGTGGCTGATGTGCAGCCTGTAAAAGAATGAGAACCAAACAAACAAACATCAATTTGTGAGGACCACAGGCTAACCCATTTGTGACTACAATCCCCTACTTCTCTCCTTTCCTGTATGTATACAGACCAGCCTCTTTGGCCCGCGGGTGCACGATCATGCACGCTAGGGTGAGGATGCTGTCAGGAAGGGAAATTATACCTCACTCACTGTTTTTAACTCTCACAAGTCTGTGCTAGTTGCTTCCCTTCACTGAGGAAAATAAACACAAGTTGCTTTTGCTTGAAATAATACAATTTTATCTACAGTTTGATATTTGCATGGAATTGCATTTGTCTGTGACAAAACATCCAGTTCAAACACACTCAAAATATCCTGATCGGGTGTGCTATGAGCCCAATGGGGAGGCTGTTGCCACACAGCCGAGACTCCCCCACTTCACGGGTGCAACTTTGAGGGAGCCCACCCCCCTTTTTATGACACATCTCATGATGTGAATAATTACATTGCCGGCACCCCAGGTGCCGTAGGTCCCAGGCTTGGTTACCACCGGGATATGTATAACAGCAAGCCTTGAATGCAGCCCTGTCACGCAGTCTCAAACCACACGGACCTCCACAGCATCATCATATACCATGATCCTCATCATGCACAATAAGCACTGCCCCAGCTTCAGAGCCCTCCATGGATTCCATCCATGATCTAGAAGGAATACCACTGGAGCTTGTGAAGAGTTGGCAACTTGGGGCAGGGTAAAAAAAAAAACAAAAAAACATTGTGCAATAAGGAATTCTCTAACACACCCTCTTTTGCAGCAGCCTCCATCTAGCAACTGTCTCTCAATGACAAATAGCAGCACCTGTGCTTTATAGGCCCATGACTCTCTTGCTGCTTGCACAAACTTTCCAAAAGCTGTGTGTCAAGCCCTTGAAACCTCTGCCTACATGACAGACCATACAGAGATGAGCTGACTGCATATTAAGAAACATTTCTGAACCAGGTTTCTGACCTTCACAGACGAGAGAGATAGTCATGCTGACTCACCAAATGCAAGCCATGTTTGCTTGAGAGTGAGGTAATACTCGAAGTTGAGGACGAAGGCCTGCGACAGTCCAAACTCGCTGGTCATGTTCTTTCCCTTCAGGTCAAAGTAGCGGTTGTAGCAGTAGTAGGTGCCTGCACACAGAACGACAAGTACAAGGCATCAGCATTGTGAAAGGGGAAAAAAACAACATACAAGGGAAAAACAGACAAAAATCATTAAAAAAAAAACAAAAAAACCAGACCCCCCCCCCCCAAAAAAAAGACAAGAGGACCCCCCCCCCCCAAAAAAAAAAAAAAAAAAACCACCACAGACAACCCCCCCCCCCCCCCCCCACACACACACACATTCCACTCCCCCCCCCCCCCCCCCAACCCCTCCAAAAAAAAAACACACAAAAAAACACCCCAAACCATAAACCAACAACAAACAACAACAACAATGCTGAAAAATGGCCAGGGTCCTAACTCAAACAGGCAGTGTAGAGTTCTTCACACTAATGAGCTTGGAATAAGTCAGCTGTTTGCACATACTAGGCCATTACATGAACAAATTAAACCACGCACTTGAGAATAAAAAAAAAATTTCTGCAGAAAACATTCCCACCACCCTAGAAATGACACCATCTTACACAGAGAATCACAGATCCATGGATAATTCTGATGCTTAAATAAAAATGGAGACCAAAACCAAGACAAAATAATGCTCACTGTATCCAAAGAGGCCAGCAAAGAGGACCAGCGTGACCCACACCATGACTGCCACCAACCACCGCAGCAGAAAAATCCACAACAGCGACACCAACATCGCTATCAGCAAACCGCTGCAAGACATGCACATGATGTCACAGTTAAAGGTCATGTTATATGCACACAACATGACTTGGCATGTACAGATTAAGTAATCACACCAAAGACGTAGTTTTAGAAACTACTGTACGAGTTACAATGCATTCAGCTTGGTAAGTATGCATTAATTCCTTGGGTCCCCTTTGGAGTTTGCCATCCTCTGTTGTCTTTAGCACAGGAACTGACTGAATTACATCATGCTCACATTAGAGAACCTACGGGTCATACACCTAAAATTAGTGCCTTCGCAAAGGTTCCCCTCCACTGAAAATGGCAATGACAGCATCATGCATGAAATACATGCCACAGATTATGTCCCTTTACTCACACCAGGATGTGGGGCCAGGATTCAGATAGGTCGCTGAACACCAGCTCGGCATAACCTTTCAACCTGTAGAACTGTGCAAGGTGACTGAAACACATGTCACACACACACACACAATCAGTCGACACCAACAAAACACATGCATCAAATGTCTTTAACCCACTGCGGAAACCTTATGGGATAACTTGAAACAAGATGGCCGCATGTGGGGACAACTTACCCAGACAACCTGGACAAATCAGCGAATCCATACTACCATGCCACTATTTCTTCAAACAGATTCTGCCTTACTTCCCTTTGCGTACTTCCTTTTGTCTGTGTGTGCAGAAACAAAGAGTCGGAGTGTAGAAGTTCTATCATTTCAAAAGACCATACTATAGTTTTTTTCTTTGCTTTCTTTGAGGCAAGCTAGGCCAGGGTTAGCACAAGTTCTTGCAAGTGAGTCTGGAATGGGTTAGGACATTTATTGACCATGGAAATGACCATGGTAGCAACAAGAAGTGAACAAATAATAATAATACGCATAAGAATGATAATAGCAATAAAACAGGCACTTTATCCCAACTATTTGGCTCCAAGTGCTGCAAGCTAAACCCGACACACATGCTCACGTGAATCACATGCATTCTCTTACACACTGGACGATCATGTGATGCCCAAGGCGAGCTCAGCATCTTAAGTTTGGGATTCAGAAATGCATTTATTTTTTAATTTTGTGGGCTGAACATTTCCAAAGCAGAGGGGGAGGGAGTACAATGAGAACTCAAAATAACTTTGTGTTAAGAGACTTGCAAAGCTTGCCAGCTTCACAGGAGATCAAGGGGTGTGTCAAAAGGGATCAGAGATTTCCAGACTGCATTACACACTTGGTTCCAACATCTTATCACATTCAGAACAAGCAAGACTATGGCTTACGTTGTTCCGTTCTCCAGCTGTGTACCGGTGACTGTCTCGTTAAACACTGTCACCAATGGGTTATTGCCGCCAGTTTTTATCTGGTCCTTCAAGTCCACGAGCTCGTTAAACATGGCTGGGATGCATCGGTTGACCACTGAAAATGCAATTCAAATGACTGTTAACATAAAATGTGAAATATTACTGAACAGTGTTCAATAATTTGATGTGCTCTCATTGATTCTGAAAGGTAATCTGCCTGCATGTGACAAGATACATGCTGTGTATGTACAGGGGGGGTAAATGCGAAAGACTTCCCAGACCAGAAAGTCACTTTGAAGCTACGCCCAATCCAGCATTGCAAGCACTCTCGGCAGTCACCCCATGTGTAAGGCCAAACACAATTTTCTGTTTTAAATTTTATTTCTTAAATTGACGATAGAGTATTTTGAATTGAATAATCCGAAACTTGTTGCTTGCTGATTTAGCCATTCTAGAAATTTTATTTTCAAAGGTTCTCAATCCGGAAACTTTAAGTTTTGAAAGTTCTCAATCTGGAAAATTTACTTTTCTAAGGTTCTCATTCCAGAAATCTAGAGTGTTCTTGAAATTTGGTATCCCTGTTTGTATAACCGTGTTTTTGCCAGTATGCTGTAATCATGCATGTCTTTCCAAACTTCGCAACTACAGAAAGGCAGCATTCTTTTACATCAAAGGTCAGAACTGACCGAAAAAAAAAAAAATAAAAATAAAAAGCAGAGGTGGGGGCCGGTTTTCATCTGCCCAAAGTATGGTTTGAGGTGAGTGGAATTTGTTCTCCTGAACATATTGATTCATCATGGTAAGGAAATTGAGGACAAACCTGGCTTGGACTTGACGTAGTATGCAGCACATTTCTCTTGCTCTATAATTTGTTCAATGGACAGCTGAAAAACAAGAGCGGGAAAAACAAATTCGTGCAGCTGGGACATACTCAACAGAGTGAAAGTACACGTATTCAGGACTCAACTGCTGACTGCGCTCAACCTGACCCTGTCAGGAGTTATTTCCCTTGGACTTCCAGAGGGTCTGCAGCCTCAAGAATTGAAAAGCGTAGAAATCTGTTTTATTGTTGTTTAGTTTTTGTAAATGCGGCTGTTTGTTAATTGGGTCTTCTTATCCAGGTTTTGTCAGACCCAAGTAAGATGTTTCTATTGAAGAACTGAGAAGTCTGCAACCAACAACCGCATGAGTAGAAGTCTCCACAGGCAAAAACTACAGGATAGACTCTACAGGATCTTTTGACAGTTTGTTTCCATGATTAGATCAATTAATATACAGATGTATCAACTGTTGAACTACAAAAGAACCAAAAAAAAAGTAAACAAAAAAACAGCAGTTTGACTCTTGTAAAGAAATGCATACTTGAGGCTTCATATCCGTGTCAGACATCAGTCACAGACCATTTCATTTTTAAATGTCCGATAACTTTCTAACCAAAGTAGACGCGTGTCTGATCATTTCTATGTAACAATGGACAATATTAAGGACAAGTGTCCTATACTTTTACAGTCAGCCAGGACATTTGTCCTATAATAGTTCCCACAAATACGAAGTCCTGTGCACTAAACCTTACCGATGAAGCCACAGCATCAAAGCCATGTTTACAGATAAGTTTTTCCCGAGCTGCCTTCCTGTTAGCTGCGTCCATTGTTTTCGCCTCCAGGTAGACAAAGTTTTCCTTCGGACACTCGTACACGCACACCTGGAAAACATGCACAAATATACAGTTCATGTACAGACAGGCTTAACTGCATGCGTTCAGCTGACTGGATAATGATGGTGGCAAGAGTGCCGTAAAGGAAATGAGCAGTAGAAAGTCTTATACTAATCACTGGTTCTCTAGAATGACAGTCCACGTCTTTTTCCCTGTTTCATTTGTAAGTATATACATAAATATGTGACCCTCCACATTGAAATGAGTCGTCTTGTAACATGAACAAATAGCACAAAAAGACTCATTTCACGGTGTAGGGTCACGTATACGGTGTGTATGCGAGCAGACTCTCTCTGTGTGTCTCTCTCTTTCTCTCTGTGGATGAAAAAAAAAAAATGGAAGAAAAAAAATTCATACCTGTGGGGTAGGACAGCCCAGGCGAACAATGGAGCCCATCTTGGCACATTGCAGAAGGTCAAAGAAAAACAGTTTTGTCTTATTCCTGAAAAAGAGGTACAAAAACACATCTGTAAAAGAAGTCACTACCAATGACGTAAATTTAATCAGACTATTACTGTACTGTACAACCTGAATACCACACACTGGTAAAAGAAAAGAAGAAAAAGAAAAAAAAGAAAAAAAAAAAAAAGCAGGAACAATCACAGTTTTAAGTCTCATGCAGCACACAACACCCACTAAGTGTCAGTGATATGTCCCATTCGGTGTCTGAGGCACTATAAACTGTCTAAATGGATTGACATTTTATTCATCATATAGATCTTTAACCCTTGTACTGTATTATAACAGAGACAATATAACAAGTGAAAGACTGAACTATAATAAGACAGATGTCCTGGCTGACTTTAAAAAAAAAAGAAAAAAAGTAGGGGACATTAATTTTGTCTGAGATCATGATGACAACAGCGCAGAAATGATAGGACATAATCGCGTCTGCCTTGGTGAGAAAGTAATGGAACATTTCAAAACTGAATCAATTTATGATTGATGGCCGGCGTGGATTTCAAGCCCTGAACAGCACATATATATACATGTACATGTATAATGTACTCACTCAAACTCCCCTTGTCCACAGAAGTTGCCAGCACTGTCTGTCGGGTACACCAACCTCAGGGGGTCTCCACGCACATACCCTGAAATCACAATACATGTACCATGTACATGATAAACAATACATAATATGAGTGTTTCAGCACCATATCCGCCCCTCGAAATCTATCAATACCTTTTTCTTCTTTATCGGGTTCACATTTTCTGTCCACTGCAACAGGGAGAACCAAAAGTGTAGAGACCCCAGCAGCCATCGTGGCTACCAGCCACGTGACACTGGCAGCCAGAATATTTTTCTAATAGCCCGAACAATTTTGTCACGGAGTGTCAGTGAGAAAAACAAAAGCAGGCGATGCAGGGACCGTTCACACTACGCTTCGAGTGGTGAGTGCTGATTTCAGTAAAGTGGAATTCATTCAACATTCATTCGCCATTTGGAAACATAAGATGGGTTCGCACAGCATGAATTTGTCTTCTTGTGTTGGTGACGGGCGAGTGCTTTTGGTCTTCCATGCTGCAAAGCTGATTTCAAAGAACTGAGTGTTGGAAAAAGGCATGTACAACGGACTTTGACTATGTCTGAATTCAAACCTTCACCCTCTGTGCTTGTGTCCATTGCTCAACTGGCCAAACCACCCAACTCTCATCAAGGAGGGCAATCAGTACGAATAAATTATATTAATTTATTCATAATTATTTCATTATTAATAATATTAATATTATATTAATTATATTATATTGTCTGCATGCATATATTGTAATGAACTAATTGCTGAACCAGGAAACACTGGAGTACAGCACAGCAGTAAAGCTAATAATAATAATAATAAAATTCATTTAAATGTGACGCCTTTCCCTCATTAGAAGCTCTAAGCGCCATTACAATAGGAGGTAAAAACAAATTGACATTCAAGTAAGTTCACACGCACACACACCCTGACACAAACTCACACACATGTAAAATTCTGCAGCTAAAATAAGACACATAAGAGGTTAGTTAGTTTGCCACTTAGGGCCTAACGCCGCGCAAGCAACAAAGACCATTTTGCGGTTCACACATAAGAAGACAATGCAGATTTCTAAAACAACAAAAACAGCAACAGCTAAAGCTGGAAGTATTAAGTGTTGTGTTGTGATTTTAAATATAGAGCATGTGCCATTTCACTTACCAACAAGGGAACAGGCCACAGCTCCCAGGATGCACAGGACAAAGAGAATGCAGCATATGATGTCCGTACATCCTCTGCACAGAACAAAACAGGAAACAGTTAAGAAAACAACAAGGCCATGCAAACACTTCAAAGAACACGATATCATAACTGACTAACTCTTAAAAGTTAAATATATATTCTACAATATCATAATTTAGGATACAACAGGCATGATTGTAGCTTCTGGTACACACAAGGAAAGTGTTCACCAGAAAAAATAATTTAATAATACTAAGTAATCATATGTGTGTGTGTGTGTGTGTGTGTGTGTGTGTGTGTGTGTGTGTGTGTGTGTGTGTGTGTGTGTGTGTGTGTGTGTGTGTGTGTGAGAGAGAGAGAGAGAGAGAGAGAGAGAGAGATCCATTTGTTATTTGGATTCTTACAGGTAAAATTAAAATACAGTACTACAGGTGGTTATGGAGGTGAGGAGAGGAAATGTAGAAGCGATTGAGGGGGGAGGGGAGGGGGGATACAATAATTGATGTAAGCGCGTGAATGGCAGGGTACAATAGTTAGCACATAATGTTAAAACATTAGATCAGAGCCGTGGTCTCGACTGCTCCAATCTGATGTTCTAACATGGTTAGTACAAACGCCTCCATCCCCAACACTACCCCTTTCACATGTGCTGAAGCCAAAAATGCGCGTGCGTGACCGGTCACCGTGACGTAAGACTGCCGAACAGGTCAGTGCACTGTGCTGACCGCAATTCGCCCCTCACAAACTGTCAAGCGACAACGTGGATGCGGTAAAATCGACCGTTGCAGGACAAAGGAAACCCGGTCAACCAAAATTAGATTCTGAGGAGGCACAGGAAACTGCGCTCTTGAGATGCAGTCGGGGTTCGTGTCAAGACTAAAAGTGCAAGAAAAACCCGGAAGAAAATGCAGCCAGTGTCTAAATCTGCCACCATGTGAAACTTGGGTAAGATTTTAATACAGTATATCCTGTGAGATGAATGAAGAAGAAAAGAGAAGAAGAGGGGTGGGTGTTTGGGAGTCTATCGTGGTGTGTGTGTGTGTGTGTGTGTGTGTGTGTGTGTGTGTTCACCACGTACGGGTGACTGATATCAACGAGAAAAAGGCCAGCACAAGTATTCGGCCCCAGCCGGGCCGGAGGAACAGTAAGAACAAAAAAGATAATCGCACCAAATTGTGCACACCTTTTAGAAGGTAGCGCACGGCTGGACAAGGGTGGGTGGGTGGGTGTTTGGGAGTTTGTCTTTTTTTCCCACCACATGGGTGATATCAAAGACGGGGGCAACGAGCAAGAGGCCAGCACAAGTACTTGGCCTTCGCCAGGAGGGAGGAAGAATAAGAAAAAAGAAACTCTCCCCAAATTTTGCAAACCTTTTAGAAGGCAGCGCACGGCTGGAACTGAAAACAGAAAATTTCAAAGGCAAAAAGTCAGGGTGACAGACTGTTTTAAAATCAGGCCAGCCTCTGTGTGTGTGTGTGTGTGTGTGTGTGTGTGGTTTTGTTGTCTCTCTGGAAACACCATCAGCTGACGGTACAGCCAAAAATAGGTTCCCCAAGACAACATAGTAGCGATCAATACACGTAAACACACGCACAAAGACACGGTTATCACAGACAAGACCGTTATGAGCCAAAAATAAACATTACATGTTCTGTTGCTGTGCTCGGTAACGCCTCGTGAATCATTTGTTGCTGAAAGGACCCAACCCCCCCCCCCCCCTTTCCCCGCCCCCCACACAAACACTCTTTGCCTTGGATAGATTGTGCGGTTTTAACAGGCGTATTTCAACCCTTGTGTAAAGCACCATCATCAGCTCAGCTTTCTCTCACTGACTCTCTCTCTCTCTCTGCATAACTCTGTGTGTGTGTGTGTGTGTGTGTGTGTGTGTGTGTGTGTGTGTGTGTGTGTGTGTGAGAAAGACACAGAGAGGGTGGGTGGCCGTTTGGGAGTTTAACACCCTTTTCCACCATGCAGAGGTGATATCAAAGACGGGGCAACGAGAAAAGGCCAGTACAAATATTTGGCCCCGAACTCACGACCTGAGCACTGAGAGTCCAACGCTCTACCATACGGCTATCCCGGCTCCCAGAGAGAGAGAGAGAGAGAGAGAGACACACACACACACACACACACACACACACACACACACACACACACACAGATCCAAAATCCCATGGAGACGTTCCGGCTATGATTCACGCAAGATATCAATTTACGGTAATGCTGAATGGCACTTGTCTCCTTAGCATCAGCAGGATATTATGGCTACACGGCACAAATATCGTGCCAAATGGCATTACAAAACACCACGCTGTCAAAATATGTGGAACTAATTAGTTCAGCACCGCACAACCTCTACAACGTAAGCTGGCAGGTTGCTATGGAAACCACGACCGAAAGGCTCCCCATAAAACTCACAGCATTACATGTATCGTTATTCCACTCGTGCGTGTGGATAAAGCGTTGGTTTCTGGAATTCCTGTACCTGCCCTAACCTAGAAAACCTACTTTGATACAAGTCAATATTGTTTATGAAGGAAGCCAAGCTGTGAATTCCAACTGATAAACGTGGTAATGGCTGCATGAAGCTCTACAACAACGCTGTTCAGTGCAGCATCATAACTTTTTGTTAACATGTACGTAAAACACAATTTGCCTTGTCTGTGTGCATCGTGCAAAGTTTCTGCAGTCGGTAGCGGAACTGAAATGCAAGGCAACAGCAGCGGTTCATTTGGTGCTGAAGTGGGAATCATGTATCTCTGGTCGTATCCAGGATATAGGCGGAAAGATGCTGGAAAGAATTTAGTATGTGTCCACAACGAGGCTTAGCGTTAAAACTACTGAGATAGACTTGTACTGTGTCGATTTACTGAGCCTGTGTAAGTTGAAAGAATTTTGAAAAGGCATAGGACTACCGAAGTTAACTTATGTAAATGTTCCGTTCGTATGCGAACTTCCTTACCGATGTTGCAATAACCGCACAGGGGCTTGTCTACACTTCTGTCACGCTGTTAGTTGGTCTGCGGAAATAATTGTCATGTCCTTCATAAGCCGTACAGCTGCCAGCCAAATTGCCTGAGGGTGTAATTTTCCAGGCAGCTATTGACACTGCTGCTGACAATCGCGCAGAACAAATTACACAAACTATCAAACTGCCTTCCATTACACGAGTTTTTGTCCTGTTCGACGTTGCAAGCACTTGAATGGATTTGTTGTGTTAACGGCCAATTGAGTTCCTAGCAGAGACAACTAGATCACATCACATAAACTATTCGCTTCAAGTGTCGGGTTAATTTGCAGAGTTTGAATCCCATCGTAATCGTGAGCTTTTCAAGCACCAGCGGATAGCGTCTAAGTTTCGTACAGGCTGTGTGGGTGTAAAATTTACGGTCTTTTTGTGTTTGTTTTGCTGTTGTTGTTTGTTTGTTTGTTTGTTTGTTTTTTGCAGTTGTTGTTTTGTTGGGTTTTCTTCTTGTTGTTTGCTTGTTTTTGTCTTCTTCTTTTTCTTTTTTTTTTGGGGGGGGGGGGGTGTTTGTTTTTTTTTGTTTGTGTTTGTTTTTGTTTTGCTTTGTTGTTTGGGTTTTTTTTTTTTTTTTTGGTTTGATTTTTGATGCTGCTTTTTTTTTTTTTTTTTTTTGGGGGGGGGGGGTCTATGAACAAAGGAAATAACAGTAGTCATAACAATACTATTCACATTACTATAATTAGTTTGTTACGCACGCAAAATCCGAACTACGACGCAAAAACGAAATAAACTTCGCTGAAGCCGGTCTTCTAAACCTCACTAATATGTGAAGTATGCTTCCTCATGAACGATTCGTATGTCATTCTTGGCGGAAATCCAATCATGATTATAATAATTGCGGATTATAATAATGGCGCCACTCAGTCCTCCACAATGTCCGACAATCGCAGCAGACCTGACTTTTCTAGCTTATGCCTTTCTGTAAATTTATCTTTCCTTTGGGGGGGGGGGGGGGAATGCACAGCTGATAAAGAGCAAGCAATAAACACAGACAGAGAGGCGTTTTGTGGGAGACAGAATGCACAATCGATGTAGTAGGGTAATGGAGGGGATTGTATGTCAGACGGTCAGTCGGCTAGCTGAACTCATTGTAAAGCAGCAGGGGAGGTTCATTAGGGTGATGATGAGGGAATATACGGTCTCCGGAGTTTCCACCTTTTCCGGGAACGATGCTGGAAAGATTTGTATCACCAGAATTTGCTGGGTTCGACCGGAGGTGTGTGTGTGTGTGTGTGTGTGTGTGTGTGTGTGTGTGTGTGTGTTTGTGTGTGTGTGTTCTGGAAGCTAACGGACCAGACCTGACTTGTACAGAGCCGTGCATACGCCTACACTCTTGTGGAGTTTCTGTTTTACTCCAATGTTGCAGCTTATAAAATCCAATGAACGCAGTGAACCTTGTGGCTGAGGAAATGATTTCCTCTGAGTCACACACAAACACATAGTACAGAGAGAGAGAGAGAGAAGAGAGAGGGGGGTACGTTACTGTGGTTACTCAGTGCTGCCACGGTCACACTATGTTTTCAGTACCTCACCCGGCCAAACCAACCAAGACTTTTATTTTCCAACTCCCCTGTCTGCATCAGTGTCCTGTCACTCGGTGTGTCTGTCCGTGCATCCATCTCTACACGCTGCACTCGGCTTGGCTTCTTCAAGTGTTTTACAACTACGACTCTAATTGAGTCTAAAGGGAAGTACTTATCATTCAAGTGCCACGCCACAAGTCACCCTTTCCCCTCCGTGCGACTCCCTGCTTTGTCACAGCAGGAAAAACGGCGACCCTCCAAACCTTTACAAACCACACTACCTGAAGAAGACACATGTCCAGGTAAACATGCGTGTCATGTACACACTGGCCACAAACTAGCCGACCACCACACTGTGACCTGTTCGTCTTTTCTGACGTTTTTAGGGGAGAGGGGGGCGCGAGGGGTCATGAGAGGGCAGAGGCCTGTGATAAATGTCGTCTGCATCACAGAACTGTGCTTGGTATTTCTGCTTATCTAGACTGCACGGTCTAGTATCAAACTTGGCGACAATTATAATTATTCATACAAAATAGATTCTAGATGTCCCACCGAATGTTGATGAACATTGTTCATTGTTTCAAGAACTGTGCTGTATAAATGTGACTTATTATTGTTGTTATTACATGTATTATTATGGTTCCAGCTTGCTCTGGATAAATGTCTGGCAAGAATTTTCCCGCTGCGCAAAAAAAATATGCGTTATAAAGAGGAAACGGCGGCGATCTACACCCCCCCCCCTCCACACACACACACAAAAGGGGGGGGGGGAGGAGGAGGAGGAGGGGGTGCAGATTGTTCTGCATGTCCAACATTGTTTCATTTTACCTCGCAAAATGGCGGAGAAAACAACAACAGCAAACACATTATAAAAAAAAAAAATCGGAAAGTGGCCTAAAGGCCGAAAAACACAGATATGATCGACGGTTGCATGTATAGCTGTGCAGATCAGAATGAATGGTGTCTCTGTGTGGATCTGTGTTTTGCACGTGCATATTTTCTACATTTACTCTACACGTATACATCTACATCTGTGGCTCAAAGAGGTCGGACTTGACCCATTCAGCTCTGCTTGCGACTTACCTGTCCTCAACTGGTCCTTTGAAATCTGGGTCATACTCCCGCGGCTCACCTGCACATAGGCAAAACAAGACCCATTTCAGGAATGAATTTCGGGTGTAAAATTGAAACGGTGACAAGTGTTTACTTTCATACCCACCACCGGCATGCTGAAACAGAGGACAGACAGGTTTCACAGGTGAAAGGACTTTGCATTTCACACACACACACACAGGTTAGGTTAATCTCCAGCTAAGTTGATGGCCTTACATACACAGTATACAAAGGTCATAGTCAATCTGTGTGTGTGTGTGTGTGTGTGTGTGTGTGTGTGTGTGTGTGCGTGTTTGTGTGGGCGGGCGAGAGAGAGAGAGAGAGAGAGAGAGAGAGAGAGACAGACAGAGAGACAGAGACACAGAGGAGGAGAGAGAGGACTGAACGAACAGCACCACATATGATTATCAACGTAAAAAACATTATATAATAAACAGAATACGCTCTCTTCACGTCACAAGTCGTAGACTATCAAAACTATGGACACCCCTGATACAATAACATGAAACAAGCATCCCACAGCAAGTCATAAAAATGTTCATACGACGCAGTAGAAGGCTATGTTGTTTTACTAGATATGTATCACCGTTTGATGTATGCATGCGTAACTGAAATAGGCACTCCCTGTTTTGTATCTTTAGTGTGGACCTGGAGACATGTCTGACTCACCGACGTTTGTTATAAACGCCCTCCCAATATAATAATTATTAAATTTTATGCTAATAAAAATAATAATAATAGTAATAATAATAATGATAATCTCAACTGAGGAAAGATTCAAACCAACTCAACAATTCAATGCAATTTAAACTAGTGAATTAAACAGAGCTTACATGATTTGGTTCTCGTGGCTTACCACGAAAGAAACCACGAGATGTTTCAAATTTTTTGCCTTAGCTGCCAAGCCTCCAGCGAGGTAGCTACGGCAAAAATTGAAACATCGAGGTAGCTACGGCAAAAGTTGAAACATTGAGTGGTTTGACGTTTCTGTCGTGGTAAACCACGAGAACTGATTATGTAAGCTGTTTATACCAGGAGCATTCAGACTCTTACCTGCAGTACATGTAGCACACGTTTTCGGCGACAGTTTATTTTTCTGGTAGGGTGATTAGTGACTTAAGCATCCCTTCAAAATTCTGCGCACTGATTTGTCAGAAAATGATGCATAAAGCGGCTGAAAGGGCTTGATGTTAACAAGAAAATAATTCAAAGCATGTGCTCATGTACTGACATTCGGCAAAAGTACACTCGTAAATACTCCGCAGAGATTTTTCTGTGAGATATTTTTTTACTTGATCAAAGCAAAAATGAAATTTCACCCCCAAAAGTGAACGAAGTAACTGCACCGGCCGTGACGTATGAGTTCCAAATGTTTGAAATGACGCTCTTTCTGCGCGTCTTTGACTGATGACGTAACTGGAGTGTACTTTTTGGCTCACTTGTGTAACAAAGTGAGTCTATGTAATAGCCTCCCCGTCGTCGTCGTGTGTGTGTGTGTGTGTGTGTGTGTGTGTGTGTGTGTGTGTGTGTGTGTGTGTGTGTCGTGTGTGTGTGTGTGTGGTGTGTGTGTGGTGTGTGTTGTCTGTGTGTTGTCCGCGTAAACCTTAACATTGGCCTTTTCTCAGAATCTACAAATAGCAGAGGCACCAAACTTGGCCTGCTGATAGACAGCCATGAGACCTTCAAAACATACCATATTGATTGACCTTGACCCAAGGTCAAAGCCACTAAAGCTGTCTGTGCTGTTTTTAGTTTTCATTGGCATTTTCTCAGAATCTAGAAAAGCCAGAGACATCAAACTTTGCAAGATGAAGACATTGACAACAACTTTACTGACATACCTGTATCCAGTGACATTGAGTCAAGGTCAAGGCCATAAAAGCTCTTTTAGCGGAAACCTTCCAAAACCTTAACATTGGCATTTTCTCAGAAACAATGAACAGCAGAGGCACCTAACTTGGCGTGCTGATAGACAGCCGTAAGACCTTTCAAAACATACCATATTGACTGACCTTGATCCAAGTTCAAGGTCACCAAAGCTGTCTGTTTGGAAATTTTACATTGGCATTTCCTCAAAATCTAGAAAAGCCAGAGACATCAAACTTTGCATGATGATAGACATTGACAACAACTTTACTGACATACCTGTATTCAGTGACTTTGAGTCAAGGTCAAGGCCATACAAGCTGTTTGCGGAAATGCTTCCAAAACCTTAACATTGGCATTTTCTCAGAAACAATAAATGGCAGAAGCACCAAACCTGGCTTGATGATAAACAGCAGTAAGACCTTCCAAGACATACCGTTTGAATGACCTTGACTGAAGGTCAAGGTCACTAAATCTATCTCACTGGAAATTTACAATTGTCATTTTCTCAAAATCTAGGGATACCAGAGGCATCAAACTTTGCATGATGATAGACATTGGTAAAACCTGTACTGCCATACTTGTATTCAATTTCCTTGAGTCAAGGTCAAGGCCACTCAAAATGTTTTGCGGAGACCTTAACGTTAGCATTTTCTTGGAAACAACAAACAGCAGAGGTACCAAACAAGGCTCAATGATAGGCAGCAATGAGACCTATGCAGACATAGCCTTTTGAATGACCTTGACTCAAGGTCAAGGTCAATACAGCTGTCTGTTGTGAAATTTTACATTACCATTTGTACAGAAGCTGCGAAAACTTGAGCTATCAAACGTGGCATTAAGATAGTCATTGATAAGCTCTTCACTTACAGATCTCATTTGAATGACCTTGACCCAAAGTCAAGGTGATACAAGCTGTCCTTGGAAAACTATTATGTTGCCATTTGCCATTTTCTTAGGAACTATGAACACAAGAGACATCTTACTTCAGGATAGACAGTGATAGCTTTACAAACATACTCTTTTGAATGACCTTGACCCATCTCACAAGTGAGCCAAGGAGGCTTTGCTCCTCTAGTTGTGAACTCGTAAACCACTGAGTGGGTTACGGAAAGTCATAACTCGCACTTTCGCTCTCTGTTTCCCTACTATTTTCGGATGTAAAGCACCCACTGAAAATTTGCACTGGCGAGTGGTGTAAACATTGATTCCTAAAGGGAAACTGTTTGAGCCACCGGCATAACAATGTAACACAAAATCAGTAACAGAAAGTGTCATTGTACGAAAACAAAAACATCTCTCTCTCCCTCTCTCTCCATTAAATTATCATGCCTATATCAAAAGCAAAAACAAACAAACAAACAAACGAAAAAAACACGAATTTCAAAGAAATGACTGAACTCACAAAGAAAAGAAAGCTGTTTTTACCTGGCTTGAATTTAATCTTTTTGGCCATTTTAGTGACAGTGACTGAAATTCACACAACACGGCTCTGGAACGGTGGACGAATCAATCACTCCACACACAAACACTTGTACAATACATCAGCAAAACTGGAGTAGTCATACAGAGTGGATCTACCGGAATTTACGTTCTCTGTCTCATACGCGAGTCGTGCTTGACACAGGCTGCCAGTACACTCTCGTACTACTTCAGTAACTGACTTCTCTACCAATGACACTGTCGCAAATCCGCATGTCAGTCAACGACCCATGTCAACTGACGTGTTCATGTCACCGATCCTTCAGGCCATGCATACGCGCGTACGCATCCCTACTACAAGTACACATCAAGTGACGTCGTCTCAGTTGAGACGCGGGACGGAAATAACCTGCGCCCCAGCTGCTGACACTGAGACAGTCAAAGGTTTACCTTCAGTCTACTCAGTGGAGTGGAGTGGTTTCTCTGTCGAAATTTCTCTCTGAGTCAGTCCTTCACATATATATATGTAGATGTGCATGCCTGCATCTGTGAACCGTGACGGACTGTGTGTTTCTCGGTGGACAAATACGACTTCGTCCAGATATTGAAGGTAATGTACGTACACCACCAAAAATACCTATTTCTTTTAGGGAACTGACGTCTTTCACGACTTTTCTGCAATTGTGATACAGAACTACGATCTTGATCACTGCTGTAAGCTGATTAACCCGAATGCTACTGAGTCGATGAGACCAGACGTCCTAGCACACAAGTTCACACAGACCTGAAGTATAGTCGGAAATTCAAAGCAAAATCCAAACTGATGCTTAGCCTCATTCCGTTTTCACTTGTCACGGTCAAGTCAGTTGTGCAGTCTGATTTACGTCACTGGTCTGAGTGGTATCCGCCAAACAACGTGAACTGAAACTCCAGCATCTTTCGCGAATGGCAGCACTTCACTGTGACTCGCTGATTATACACCTTCACTGAAATGACGGCATTCTAAAGCAGTTTCCTCTCCACAAACCGCTTTTCGCGCATTGATGTTCGTAGAGAAGCACTTCTGAAGGCGGATCAAGTCTTACTTTTCGCAAGAAATGTCTTGAACTCAGTAATTCCTTGCAAAGAAATCACGGCAGCTGCTGCGATACCCTACACACGGCAGACTGCAACAACTGTCCTATGCAGACGGGTTGATGCTGAGCGAGAAAACAAGATGGAACGTGGAGAAACCGCGCGAGACGACCAAGTACGCACGGCCTGCTATTATGCACGCTCCCACACACACACACACACATTCACCCCCTCCCCCCCCCCCCCCCCTTCCAACGCTACGCGAGTGCTCTCGGCTGTGATGAGCGACCGGCTGATGTTGACATACCGACGGTATACATTTGGGATGACACTACTGGCGTGAATTTATAGTCATTAATCATGAAAGGAAAACCACAATATAGCATCATGATAATTTGAAAGACGAATTTTCGTCGCTGGACTGTCACGGATCGTAGCAGGGAATAGAAATTCTGTTTCCTCAAAAAGTAGACTGCGTAAATTATATGCCTATTAGGCTAAAGTAGGTAAACTTCTGGCAGATCCCCCTCCCCCCACCCTACCCCTCCCCGACACACACGCCTTCTGACAGTGTGCATACGATGAGCGACTGTGACCAGCTGCTGTTGACATACCGTTTCCTGGGATGACACTGGCGCCCATGTATCGTAGTCATTACTCATGAAAACGAACTACAGTTTATCACAATTTCAAAGAGGAATTGTCGTCAGTCGCTGGGATGACACTGGCGTCCATGTTCAGTCATTACTCATGAAAGCATATAACTACAGTTTATCATAATTTCAAAGAGGAATTGTCGTCAGTCGCTGGGATAACACTGGCGTCCATGTATAGTCATTACTCATGAAAGCAAAACTACGGTTTATCACAATTTCAAAGAGGAAATGTCGTCAGTCGCTTTTACGCTGGCGTTGTTATAAGACAACATGGCTTTGTTTATCAAAAGCAAACTGTTTTAAAGGGTTCATGCTACCATTTTTATGCTCACAGATCTGTGCTGTTTATGTGGTCAGTATCAATCACCACACCACTTAGACACCGGGACAGCAATGCTGGCACTCAGCCAACAGAAGCGTACCCGATGACGCGGCGACCACACTGAGCGCTCCAGTATTGTAACAACAGTTACAGAATTTGAACGTTTGACCACACAGGCAAAATACAAACAACGTATCACACTGAGAGCTGTACTTGTCACCAAGATGGGAGTATTTCGAACGTTGACAGGCTCGCTCACCAGCGAAACTGTTCCAAAACGGGAGCTGGCTTAGCAAAGACGGAACTAGTCTCATTAAACAATGTTTCATTGATTATTTACTCCACTGTTTACCACCAAAACAAAGAAGAGTTTTGATCAGCACTATCACAAAACCCGTCGGGACAAAGTCACGAACTTTCATAGATGAATAAAGTTGGGGGTGTTAAAATGAAAGTGTGAGTGCAGTTCCACCCTCAATTTACAGCAGGGGATAACTCAAATTTGCATGGCTGCAATAATGATGTATCCGCATTTTAGGAGTTACCTCACGGGGACAACTAATGTGTGATTGTTTAATTTTTATGTTGTTTCCATAGTAATGGAAACAACATCAGAGGACGGGATAAATTTTTACAATGATGACACTGAAGGCACCAATCTCTTGAGAAATAGTTTATTGAATCTTGAAGTTGACAATACCAGGTGGGGGTTGTGGATCATGAGTGGTTGATGCTGGATCAACAGTTGTGGATTCTGCTCCTTCATCTGGATCTGTCTCATGATCAAAGTCCTCCCACTCATCTTCTGAGTAATCTTCATACTCATATGAGGGACTATGCATGCACACACACACACACACACACACACACACACACACACACACACACACACACACACACACACACACACATGTACATTCTGAATTTCTCTCATCAACATTATTGGTTCTAGGAGTTCTCAGAGTGACTTTTTCTGACTCTGCCACTAGCCTGGATACTGAATACTAGACTCTAATTCAAATGTCTTAACATGTGGATCTAAAATTAACAAACAAACTTTCAGAAAGATAATCTGCAGGTACATGTGTGGTCTGCGCATTAATTAATTTTCATTCATGTCAAGGTTGTCAGGTATTTCAGAATCATATCCACCGAGAAAAAGTTACGTCACAAGTTTTCAAACATCTATTTCTGAGGAGTATGCACTTAAACACAGTTCTACCCCCCTCCCCCTCCCTCAAAAAAAAATCTCTAAAAGCTTTGGCGACTGGATTACCAAATGCACTATACAGCACATAATCACTTGCCAGGTTATCCTCAAGATCTTCATCTTTAGGTTCAAAGACCTCAAAGCTGATTCTGAAATCAACATAAAGGAGCTCATGGTAGTGTCAGGTTTTACATGATAATGAAATGATCAGCATCCTATTGTCCTTTCACCCAAACACCCTAGCGTCAGTGGTGAATATGAGAATGGCATGTAATACAATGAGGGTTTTGTCTGTACGAAGAAGAGTGTGAATTTTCACACTTGCATTGGCTGTAATTCAGAAACCACTAGTCCGATTTTTAAAAATTAAACTGCTCTACACACACACACACACACACACACACACACACACACACACACACACACACAAAACTGTAGTCCCTACAGATTACAGAGTTGACAATTTACACACGGTGGTTTATAGTGATGTACAAATGCATATGACAATATCACTGACACTACCTGTTGTACGTGTACATGTATATCTTTAATCAGAAACTTAACTTACAGTGGACGGTCAACACTGGTGCCTAGGCTAATGTCACCTGCCAATGTTCTGTAAATCAAAACATGAAAACAAAAATGACAGGATGCACGGTAATAAAATGGGAAACTGTTTTAGCAGCCCTTGAAGTGCAAAAGAAAAACATCATCCATTTTCTAATCTGAAGCAGTAACCAGTAAGACTGCTTGCACACTTTGAAAGTGACTTTATTTAATCTTTCAAGGCCAGGTAGACCAGTGGCATTTTCAAACAAAACAGTAATACTAATACATGTAGCTGGCAAAATAAATAAAAATAAATAAATAAATAATGAATAAAAGCAACGGAAAAGTACCTGCGGGGATCCACAGATGTTCCTTGCACAGATTTAGAGGATTTGTGGCTGTGGACAAAGCACGGGCAAACTTCAGCCACAAAGCAATCGCGAACATTAGAAGTATGAGTATAAAGTATATCCCACTAATTTCTTAAATAGCAAAGGACAACAGTAGTCTCAGAAATAAACTTCCATAATACCCAAACACCAGTGCAGGCAACCAACACCTCTCCCTCCCCCACACATTAAATTTCTCTTCCTCTGTCTCATGTGTTTGGTTCACCACAGATGATATTAATATAATTGTGTCCTTTTGGAAACTAAATAATTTGTTTGTCAGAGACAGAGAGAAAAAAAAAAAAAAACTTACCGTGAATCAGGTGTGGGCAACAGCAGAGTTGAGTATCTAGTGACAAAACGATACCATGACATGTGTGTGTTTTGGGGAGGGGGGGGGGGAGGAATCCTGAATACCACTTTTAAAATCATTTCAAAATACGTACACAAACACTTAGTTGATAGGGATCCAAATCAGTAAACTTCCATTTAACAAATTATTTCAAAATACATGAAACGCTGTCACTAGTCTGTAATTAGATCTAGATACATGTATGATATCTGTACGTACGCATCAAGCAAGAACTTGGCGATGTGCGAAGTGCCTGTCTGTTGCC